>OX578151.1:60963794-61258794 GCA_951213105.1 Amaurobius ferox
GACATTAGCAAAGCTATAGAATATAGAATGTATATGCAGATTGCTCCTAAATTGATAGCTGATAATTTTGCACAAAATTTTCAAATACAGTTGAAGATAAATACAAAACCATGACATATTGCATTTCTCATATTTAAAAGCTGTAATGCTGAAAGTTATTTATTTTAGCAAATTTTCTTTTAATTATAGTTTGTTTTCCAATAATTTAATTGTAGTAAACTATGCCTCAATGTTTATATAAATACTTTTTTTTTATAAATTCTGGGCATTAAGTGTCACTCAGTATTTCAGTATTGCAGCCCATATTATTTGCATTTAAAGCAGATATGGGTTGCAATACTGAGTGTATAAGATATTTGATATTTTACAATCAAGAGATCTAAGCAAAAAAAAATATTAACAATTGCTTATATCATTCTATCCATCCAGACAGATTTATTCTGATAATCTACTGGTATATATTAAATCACATCTTTTTTTATAGGATACCCTTTCTAATGAAATCATTAACACTTTACTGAGTATATAAGAGAACACTATGAAAAGGTTGTGATAAACTCCAATCAATCCATCAAAAAAAATTTAAAAAATTTCAGATTTTTAAAGTAATTTCTTCTTTATATATAAAAATAAAATCTAAGTGTTATTACATAAAAGTCTAAGAAATTATAATGCATAAGATACGAAGAAAACATTGCCATAAAAACGTCAAACTTTTTTTTTTTGTTCAAAGAGGACATTCAAAAATATACATCTTCTAAAATGATATTGATCAAAACATTACATCTTTCACAAATGCAATTGTATAAATTACAGTACTCGATATAGGCTATCTGCGATTCATGGCTTTATTGATTACCTAAAAAATATAATTTAAATAGCATGGCCAAATTGAGTTTGTTATACTTACCAATTATATATCAAAAAACCATTCTAGTTTCATTAATTTCGAAGATTTCATCTTTTTAGTCATCCAAAACAATGTTTGCTGTATACAGCTAAGAGTAAGAAAGGGCGAGGAAACTACCTTAAATAAAAGGAGAATAATAAATACTAAAATACATATGCGTGAAGATTACATTACAATGCATATGTAATATCAAATGCATTCAAAATAAGAAAATAAATATGTATTTAAAACAAGATATAAAGACCGACCCACTATAATCATCAGATGAGCCCAGACATTTTAAATCAGGGTTGAGCAGTGACAGCTTATTATGCGTGGTGTTATGGTGCATACTGCAAACCAAGAACTTCAGCTTTCCATAAATTAAAACATTAAGGTTGTTTCAGAGTATTTGAAAATTCTAAATATTTGTTTTCTTTTCTTTAGCTTAATTATTTAATATGGATTGCCTGGAATTTACTTCAGCAAATTGATTTAGTTTTTAATATTGATGATTAGTCGATATTAGTTGGCAACGCTTATTTATATATTGATGTTTACAATTTGTAAAAGATGTCTGCTCAATTTTTGTATGTAGCTCGTTATGATTTATCGTCTGGTCATAAATTTGTTTTATTATTTAAAGAAGGTGACCAATTTATTCCCATTCCAAGTTGTTCAACAAATCCGAATTGGGCTGTATGTGTTGACACGAAAGGAAATATTGGTTATGTCCCGTACACATACGTAATTAAGAAACAAGTATGATTAAGAATCATTTACTTAATTTTAGTACACTATATAGTAATTGTGTTGATTAAATTGTTACTAAAACATTATAAAAAAATCTACAAACAATCTGGAGTTTAAATTGCGCATTTAATTTCATTGCCGGTAGTGCTCCTAATGCAGCTATTCTTTCTAAAATGTCATGTATTTATTTCATGAAGCATAACTTTACTATCGCCTAAAATCACTTCAAATTATCTATTATATTATTTTTTAATCTTTACAATTTAGTTCATTGTAAGCTTTCTTCCGCGATAAGACAATAAATTATATATTTATTTCGAAGATATTTGTTATAAGAAATCGAGATGTAAAGACTTATAATGGAATCTTAGAATGAAAAATTAATAAATAAACAAATTACTCAGACGTGATATCTCTGCAGATATTTCAGTAAGTGCTGCAATGGCAATTAGTGAGCAAAGGAAACACTATTATTTTTTCGAAAAATAATTATAAAATGCGAAACAAAAATTAATTTAACTGAATCTGAGTTTCCTTCAAGAAAGATAAATTCCACTCAAAATACAGAAGAAGATTTTTACATAAATGTATAGACCATTATAAATACCTACTGTTACCCAAAGGTGATTACAACACTGACCATTGAAATATGAGTTAAGCTGCAGAGCTAACATTTGATCATCAACTCAGACATTATTTACAAGCTGCTACATACATGTAAAAAATTCACAAAATGTCATGTTTTTGTGGCTTTCCTAGCATGTTATATTAATATGATGCACTTTCTGTTAGAAAATCCTACAGAGGGCATACCTACCTAGATGCATGATCGTTATATCTATTCTTATAGAAATCTGTCATTTCCAAATTCAGCTAATCATCCACTAGTAACAAAACTTAAAAATAAAATAAATGTTTTGAATCCAAATAAATTGCTTATAATTATATAGTTGTAAAGTTTTATATGATATTAAGTTGTATTTTATTTGGGATTATTAAAGTAATACAGAATGAATCATATATATTTCAATTTAGGTATCCAATGAAGAGTTTTTATGGATGATTGATGATATATTAGAGAAACTTCATGCAGATTCTCCTTCTTCAATTTCTAAATTGACCAGAGATGTTATTAGGTTAGTTTCAATATTAAATAATATAGTTTAAATTGGGATTCTTTAGGATTATGCTGCTATTTGAGATAAGAGCATCCATAGACCAGTTTTGTGTTTGCCAGCATTGAATAACCAACATCTGCAGTAGTAACAAGAAAACTTGATCTATGATACAATTATACAAGCCTCTATGAACTGATAAATTCAGTCTTACTGCATAGCTGACATTGAAATTTAGCTAACACCCAAAGCTTCAACAATCAAATTCATCTTTTAGGGACATTACTAAAGTTTGAATTTTGCTCTGATTGCAGATAACTACATCCTTGGCAGATTTTGCACTTTTGACAGCATGGAATAGCTGATATATACAATGACAGCAACACAACTTGCTGTATACCACAATTTTTTAACATTTATAGAAACTTATGCTCTTTACAGGCAAATTCTATGACTATAAACTTGACCATTACGGCCTTATGTAAGCTGAGCTAAATTTTGAAGAAATTTGAAGCTGACTATGTGGTCAAGGGTGGGTCCAGCGAGGGGCGGAGGGGGCAATCTCCCCCCCCCCCCCATCGGGGTTATAAATAGGAAAAAAATAAAGATGATGAAGAATAATTTTTGTGTTGTTTGTTATATATGACTGCCTGTAATAAACAAAAGTCTGTGAAAAATGTTTTGACATTTCTCTTTAAAAATTGAATCGCCTTAAAACTTGGCTTTGAACGCAGATGACAGAAGAGAGACCTTCAGAACTAGCATTAATACACATCCATAGAGACATTCATATTGATGTAAATAAAGTGATTGACAAATTTTCAAAGAATTTATGAAAAAAAGTAAAATAATTACAACGTGTTCGTAATTTAGATTTAAACTTGTTCTATTAAATAGATTGTAAATTATCATTTTGGTTGTTGTATAAATGTATATGTATTGTATCCTTTATTAGCTTATCCTTTCTATCATACTTAACTATAATTTACCCTAAACCATATTTCCATATAGTTTAATGATAAGCTCAATTTTAATTATTAAGTATATTAATATGACTTAAAAACAACAGAATTTATCTAAACTATTCAACAACCCAAAATTAAAAATTTTCCAGGGGCGGCCCCCTCCCCATAATAAAACTCTGGATCCGCCCTTGTATGTGGTAAACTGAAATTGATGGTTCTCATAATCCTAACTACAGATCATTCTGTGGCTATGATTTTGTAGTTTATTAACCATTGACTACTAAACTTCCTTTTTACAAGGTGTGTCTGAAAAGAAAAAATACATCACTTATATATGGAAAGGTAATGTAATACATTAATAAGTACAATAATGTAATGCATTAATAAATACGGAAATGTAATACATTATAAGTGTGTATATTGGCAACACTGGCTTTGATCTTGATCCTTTCATTTTCTCCTCACTGTCATTTATCATTGCCACTCTGAGTCTGGTTCGAGTAGTATGTGTTTACTATGGTTGCGTCAATTCAGAATCCCACCAAATGTAAAGTGCACTCCATTGACAAGTGGTATCCATTTACTTCATTATAATGCTTGAGCTCATACAGCGATTGTCATTAAAGCACCTATCAAAAGATTCAAGTGGGAAATTTTCAACCATCTGCCATACAGCTCGAACCTAGCACCCAGCAACTTCTACTTATTTCTTTACGTGAAGAAACATCTTACAGGATAACTCTTCCACGATGATGACAAGATCAAAAATGAAGTTGAAATGTGGTACTGGCAGCAGGCAGTAGAATTCTATGACTCTGGGATACAGAAGCTAGTGCCCAGACTTCGGAAATGTTTGAACAATAGTGGTATTTATGATGAAAAATAATATATATACCAGTAAATAATTTGTAGTAGACTTTTTGTCAAATAAAAATGGTTTGAATGAATACTAGCCATTGTATCTTTACTTTTTTGACATGCCTTGTACTAGCCAATCTTTTCTCATTGCTTAAACATTTAGTTTGAAAAGATATTTCCATATGACACAATAATATAAATTTTAAAGGTTAGGGCCATTCCATGCTATTTCAACAAATGGTGGTTGTGGCATCGATTTTAATTTATTATTTTTTTTTGCCTTGCACATATTTATAAAGACCAATTCCCCCCCCCCCCCCCCCCTCCCATCTTTTAACTAGGTAGTCTGTAGATGGCACTTGAAATACCTCTATTTTTGTAACTGCAATTATTTGCAAATGATGCTATAACCTATTCTTTAATTGTGCAAATTAAAAAACTCTTTAACTCAGAATAAAAGGCTGAATATTTTGGTTTACTCTCTTTTCAGCTTTTGGTATGTTTTTGAAATTTATTGGATGTCAAAATTGACTAATAAATTTTGACAATTTTTTTAATTTTCAAGGTAATTTTTTTATTAAGAAGCAGACAAAATAATTTTTATAAACATGTTGTAGCAAAAAATACCACTGAAATTATTACTTTTGAAAGTGTATATATTTAAAAACATTTCTTAATTACTCTAAAATGTAAACTTGAACTATCAGATCAAAAATATTATTATATATTACATGTATACTATTTTTCATTTAGTGATTTAACACGAAGGAGAGCAGAACTTAGTAATCTAAGTAAAGAAAAATGTGGTGAGTTCTTAAGTTTTAATAAGTTTTGACAATAAATAAGGAATATATTTAGATTATAATTTATGTAATTTTAACTTATCTAATAGTAGAGAAAGATACTTTTCTTGTTTGTTAATTTTTATTTATTTGTTTTGTATCTTATATGTGCAAATATATGTAGTGTTAGTGTTTGGTTTATTATGTAATGCAGTAATTTCTAAAACTTTTTTTTTGTCCTTTTAAATAGTATATCACTATACAGAAAAATGTATGGCAAATCTTCTCTGTACACTTAGGTTTGTTATCTGAAATATTGAGAAACTTGTGTTCCTTTTAATAACTTACAAAACTTCCTTGAAGAAAGCAGTCATATATCAGTTAAAGGACTAACATTATTTCGAGGGCATTATATAAGCCCCTTTCTTCAAGCCAAAATAACAGCATGTGCCATTAATAATTGCTAAGAATGAAGTGCAACATGGCAAGTGAAGAGAAATTCAAATAGAGCTAGAATACCCACAGTGAAAATATGTTAGCAGGTGGTATCAGCCATTGGAAAAACAACTATAAACATATTAACACGGGCTGTTCTGGTCATTGGAAAAATAACTATAAATATATTACATGGAGAGTTCCTTCCCCACCCACAAAGACAAGGGGAGCTAGTTCTGAAAATAAAATCTTAAGCATTGATATGAGATTTAAAATAAAACAGAATAAAAAACAATATATGAACCATTAAATTATTGGTAAAAAAAAAGGTGAAGGAGTTTAAAGGGAGGAAAAATAGTCTAACTCTTTAAAGGGAGAAAGATAAAAAATTACAGGAGATTGAGGCAGTAATTAAGAAGAAAATAACAAAAGGAAGTAACTGGTTTTGAAAGTTAATTTCATCATATAATTAACAGTAGTTTGAGACTAGGTCAAAAAAAGAGTGTAACACAAAAAAAAAAAATGCAATTTCAGAAACTATAATGAGCCTAACTTCATCAACTAAAAGAAAATACCAATCAGTTAATCTACTCAAAAATATCAGTGGATGAGACTGACATATAGCTTCAGAAACTGGGTTTTTTTCTCTTCTTTCTGTGTTATACTCTTTTTTCGACCTAAGCTCAACCATTGTTAATTTTATAATAGTTTGATTGAGAAAATTAACTTTTGAAACTGATTACTTCCTTTTATTATTTTTGTAGTTACTGCCCCATTCTCCTGCACTTTTTTTTTTATCTTTTCTCCTTTACAAGGGTTTGAATATTTTTCCTTTCTCTAAACTCTTCCATTTTTTGAGTAATAATTTAATGGTTCATATGTTTTCTCTCTCTCACTCTCTTATTATTATTATTATTATTATTATTATTTTTTTTTTTTTTTTTTTGTCTTATGTCAGTGCTTCAGATTTTATTTTCAGAATCAGCTCCCCTGGGCTTTTTGGGTGGGGAAGGGATCTTTATCAACTGTACTGATATATTTATGGTTGTTTTTTTTTCAATGACTGATATCATCCATTAGCTAATTTTTGCTGTGATTATTCTAGCTCTATTTGAATTACTCTTCGCTTGTCTTCTCACAGTTTATTTTTAGTGGTTGTTAAGGGCACATACTGTTTGTTCTTTGTGCCTGAAGAAGGGGACTTATAATTCACTCAAAACAATTGTAGTCACCTAACTGCCATATGCTTGCTTTCTTCAAGGAAGTTTTGTAAGTTGTTGTCTTGTAACGAGAAGCAGGTTCATTTATTGTAATTATGTTCCTTTGCTTGGATTTTGAATCCACTTTAAAACAAATATGTCATTTTGACACTAACATTTATCATTTTGTACTGAATTATATTATTTGGCACTAATATTTGCTATTTAACACTGATTTTTATTACTTAGCACTGAAGTTTTTATTCTTTAAGGCTTATAATGAGCATTCTGCTTATTTAGAACACATTGGATGGATCTAATTGTGTTAAATGATTAATTAAAATTTTATTTTAATCAATTAAAATATGAACTTTTTTTAATAACTCAAAATTATAGAAAAGTATGAAATTGGGTTTTCTAATTTGAATAACTGTAAAACTCTTTCTGAGCAATGATAAATAATAAATAGTTCATTAAGTTAATATTTCAACCAAAAGAAAAAGAAAGTTCGGTTTATTCATGGCAAAGGGGTTTATTCTTAGTGGTTGTTAAAGGCGCATACTGTTTGTTCTTTGTGCCTGAAGAAGGGGACTTATAAATCACTCAAAACAAATGTAGTCACCTAACTGCCATATGCTTGCTTTCTTCAAGGAAGTTTTGTAAGTTATTGTCTTGTAACAAGAAGCAGGTTCATTTATTGTAATTATGTTCCTTTGCTTGGATTTTGAATCCACTTTAAAACACATATGTCATTTTGACACTAACATTTATCATTTTGTACTGAATTATATTATTTGGCACTAATATTTGCTATTTAATACTGATTTTTATTAATTAGCACTGAAGTTTTTATTCTTTAAGGCTTATAATGAGCATTCTACTTATTTAGAACACATTGGATGGATCTAATTGTGTACAAATGATTAATTAAAATTTTATTTTAATAAATTAAAATATGAGCTTTTTTTAATAACTCAAAATTATAGAAAAGTATGAAATTGGGTTTTCTAATTTGAATAACTGTAAAACTCTTTCTGAGCAATGATAAATAATAAATAGTTAATTAAGTTAATATTTCAACCAAAAGAAAAAGAAGGTTCGGTTTATCCATGGCAAAGTGGTCAAAGTCACTGAACAAGTCAAAATAGTTGCTGTTAACACTATTATTAACAAAGGTTGACCTATTTTTCAATGTATTATTTATGTTATTTATTGTCATCAACAGATTGTAAGGAGTGATGACCCAAGAAATGCCTAGTCATAAAGCATGATCAAAAACTGACAATTTTTAATCTTAAGGAGCGTTGGTAATTCTGAAGAAGTTACCCTGTTATCTTGTTTCTGTTAGTTTAAATTAAGATCAATAAAAAGTGCTTCATAATCATATTTACACAACTTAAATGTTTTCATTTTATTGAAGTTTTTTAAAAGGAGTCAGTATTAAATGTGAGATTCCTAAAGCTTGAATAAATTTACTCTTTTATTTTAAACATCATACAGAAACATTGGACAGATATAATTTCATAATATTTCTATGGGGATTTGTAAATTTTAAAGTAGATTATTTTTTAAAGAAACTAAAGTAAATTAATAAAAGCAAAGAAATGCTTAACTGATTATAATAATCTCTCACTGATTGTTTTGTGGCTATTGCCATTGTGAGTAATAACAACAAAATCATGGTCTACAGGTAATGAGGGATGATTAATTCAACACTTCTTTGCTTTTATGCAATACTCTGTTATAGTGCAGAAGTAATTTCAATGTAGTTCTGAGTGCTCAGAATTTTATTAGCAGGAGGTAGAGTTAAAATACTGTATTCCGAGTAAATACTTCTAACAAAAAAAATTCTAAAATCCTTGCTCTAGGAAGTTTTGTACTCACTGATCACCTTCCCTTTGCTGATAAGTGGCAATGACTGTAATACGATGGTCCATTGTTGGTCAGGGACAATCAGCTGAGGATTTCTTAGCTTTTATGCAATGTTCTATAATAGAGCAGATTTTTCTTTACTGTACCTAAATTAATTTTTATTTTCTTATGAAATATTAAAAGCCTTAAACTCATCACATTGAATAATTTGCTCACAATCACGAAACATTTATATAAATGCAAATAAACTCGATTCTAGTTCAAATGTAATGTAAAACAAATTATTTGTGTGATTCTGGCTTCTAAGCCCCTGTCAAGCTCTCAACATGCCTATTAACCGGGCAAATCCACGGACACTGCCCTTTACAGTCTCTCCTTTATTTTGGAGAGAAACTTTAATGCCAAGGAAATTGCTCTTGCCACCTTTCTCGACATTGAAGGTACCTTTGATAAGGTACCCATCGATACCATCCTTGATGCTCTTGATAGGAAAGGTGTTGATATCACGATCTCTTATTGGATCAAGAACCTGTTATCTAATAGGTATATATGTGCATCTTTACTTGGTGATAGTATGACTGTGCATGCACTTGCGGGCTGTCCACAAGGAGGTGTGGTTTCGCCAATTCTTTGGTGTATAGTTGTGGACTCTCTTTTGGAGAGTATCAATGTTTCTGGCATTTCCTGCATTGGTTATGCAGACGATGTTGTCATCATTGCCAAGGGCAAATTTGGCAACACTGTCTCTGACATAATGTCTACTGCTCTTAGGAGGGTTGAGACATGGTGTAAAAATGCAGGTCTTACTGTTATCCACATAAGACTGCTTTGGTTGTGTTTACTAGGAAACGCATACTTAATCTTGGGGACATTCGCTTCTTTGAGCAGCTACTCCAAGGAAATTAAATTCTTGGGAATTTACTTTGACAACGGACTCAACTGGAAGAGACACTTGGATTATTGCATGACTAAAGCCAGAAGAATCTTCTAGTCTTGTAGGAATGCCATTGGGAAAACCTGGGGCTTAAATCCTAAGGCTATCCATTGGATTTACTCGATTGTAATCTGTCCTATCATTTCCTATGGATCCATTGTTTGGTGGTCCAGAATTGGATGTGAAACAGCTAAACTAGAACTAGTTAAGCTTCAAAGAAAGGTGTGCATTGCAATCTCAGGATGCATGAAAACTACTCCTACTGCAACTCTTGAACTTTTACTCGGTTTGCATCCGCTCTATATGCGTATTGAAGCAGAAGCACTTATCTGCATGAACAGACTCAAATATCTGAAACACTGGAAAGATTACTCAAGGTATCTATCTTGGGGCGAACTTAACAGTAATGTTGCTAGGCATCCTTATTTCTGTATGCCACCTGATGGCATACATGTCAAATTTACGTTTGATAAGCCTTATGAAATTCTTGTCCCCTCGCGGGATGATTGGAAGAGGACTCCAACCTACAATAAACATAAATGTTTTGTATGGTACACAGATGGCTCGAAGATTGGCACAAGAACTGGTGCTGGTGTTTGCTGCCCTGATGATGGCACTGAGCTATCTTATCCGCTTGGCAATTTTGCTACTGTCTTTCAGGCTGAAGTATTTGCCATTCTTATATGTTGTAGAATTTGCTATGACAGAAAGTATGAGAATAGCCAGATTTTCATTTGTTCTGATAGCCAGGCTGCTCTTATGGCTCTGGGGAAGTTCACTCTGACAATCTCAGGATGCATGAAAACCACTCCTACTGCAACTCTTGAACTTTTACTTGGCTTGCATACGCTCTATATGCGTATTGAAGCAGAGGCACTTATCTGCATGAACAGACTTAAATATCTGAAATACTGGAAAGATTACTCAAGGTATCTATCTTGGGGTGAACTTAACAGTAATGTTGCTAGTCATCCTTATTTCTGTATGCCACCTGATGGCATTCATGTCAAATACACATTTGACAAGCCTTATGAAATTCAGGTCCCCTCACGGGATGACTGAAGAGGACTCCCACCTACAATAAATGGAACTGTATTGTATAGTACACGGATGGCTCGAAGATTGGCACAAGCACTGGTGCTGGTGTGTGCTGCCCTGATGATGGTACTGAGCTGTCTTATCCGCTTGGCAATTTTGCTACTCTCTTTCAGGCCGAAGTCTTTGTCATCCTTATGTGTTGTAGAATTTGCTATGACAGGAAGTATAAGAATAACCAGATTTTCATCTGTTCTGACAGTCAGGCTGCTCTTATGGCTCTTGGGAAGTTCACTATGACTTCTTCCCTTGTTTGGGAATGCTACAATGCACTCTGTGAAATTGCTAGCAATAACAATATCATTCTTTACTGGGTGCCTGGTCATTCGGGCATTCCTGGCAATGAGTTGGCAGATGAACATGCTAGGAAAGGCTCAAGTACTCCTTTTGTGGGCCTTGAGCCGGCCTTGGGTATCCCCAATGACCTTGTTAGAAGAACTGTCTATGACATCTTCAGGAAGCTTCAATGTAAGAACTGGCGTAATACTAAGGGACAAAGGCAAGCGAAAATTCTCAACTGCAATTGCCCTACTACACGTCAAAAAGAACTTTTCAAGCTCAGTAGAACTGGCATCAGGAGGGCTGTTGGGCTCCTTACTGGGCACTGCACCCTCAAGAGACACCTCAGCATTATGGGTGTCACTAAAGATTGGCTTTGCAGAGGCTGCAATTACAGCGAAGAAACTGCTGCTAACATTCTCTGTGAGTGTGAGGTTTACTCTGCTCACAGATTCGAACACATTGGTCATCATGTGACTGAACCCTGGGAGTTGAACGACATACCTGTCAAGTGCCTGCTTATTTTCGCATCGGCTACTGGTCTCTTTTCTTAGAGATCTTTCTTTTGGGGTGGTACAATAGACCTCTGGTCAATGTGCTGGGGTCTTCTGGAGCCATCCACCTTCATATCATTCATTCATTCAAAACAAATTATTTGAAATGTATTCAGAACTCCAACTAATTATTTAAAGGATGTTTATCATGTTTATCTAATTTTTTAATTTTTTTTATTTCAGAATCAAAAGATGATGATGAAAAGAAATCTGAAATTATTTTAAACCATACTTCTACTGAACATAATATCTCTACAGAAACTACTGTAAACCATACAGTAGAAACATCTGAGAAAAAGCAGCATCAGTCAACTGATTTCTCTGTTCCAGATTCTGGTACTGGTGAAACTGAAAATCACTGTGTTGAAGAAGCTATTTCAAAAACTGCAGACAGTAGCATGCAAACAGAAAATATTTCTGATACAAATGTGCCAACTTGGTTAGTGCCAACCTTGATTGAAAATGTGCGTTGTAACACTCAACTAAGTCACAAAAATTCTAAAACTGCCATTGGTGTTATGTTAAATACCTTCATAGATGCTCTTCCTCATCTCAATTCTGTTTGGTACCAGCTAAAAGAAAATTTGAAAAAACTAGAAGTTATACAAGTAATTGTGTTTTTCTTTAAAAAATTTTATACTTTTATATCTAAATGAGTAAAATATAAGTTTGAAGAGTTTTTATTTTCATTTTAAAAGTTTTATTTTACTTTATTAATATCTAGCAAAAACTCCAGGTGCTGTCTGAGATAATACTGAAACAAAATTTATGTAGTACAAATTCTAAAATCTTATAGTCATAAATGTGCTCCTTATTAAGTTTCACAAACCCCTAAAAAAAGTTAGCCATTTTGGGGTTTTAAGTGGTCAATACAGACTAGCAAAACAGGCATTTTAATTCCCCTTGTTCTATGGGAAAATGGTAAAAGGATAAAACTGTATTAAAACATTCTCTGGATGCTGTTTGATTACTTGAAAAAAGTTTTACCATATTAGATTGTATATTTAAGGCAATCTAATATACATATTTAAGGCAATCTAATATATATATTTAAGGCAATCTAATATACATATTTAAGGCAATCTAATATATATATTTACGGCAATCTAATATACATATATAAGGCAATCTAATTTGTTAAAACTTTTTTTTTCAAGCAATGAAACTGTATTCAGTCTCATTGTTTGAAAAAAGTTTCACTAAATTTGATTACATCTTTAAGATGATAATTAACTTGGAAGCATATTTTGAATTTTTCAATTTTATATATTAAAAAGGTACAAAAAAGGGAAATATATTTTGCCATAAACTTATCCTTATTAAGTTTAACCACAGAAAAAGTATGTAAATCTGTTCTTGAGTTATAAGTAATCATGACAGACGGAAATAGCTTTTTAAGTTCTCTTTATTCTGCATTTCACTGATAAGCCTTGCATCAGAATATTCATTAAACTCACTGATTACCTAAAAAAAGATTCATCAACGTCCACTGCACAGGTCAGGATATATTTAAGTGAGAAACATGTATCGAAATTTTTTCTTTTGTATATAAGACCAGTGTTTTTCACATTTTTTTGGGCATGGAATCCTTTTGAAATTCAATTTGATAACAGAACCCCTAAATGTGGAAAATCCCATTGTGTTCTAAATTATATGTTCAAAATTATGCATTTTTTAATTTTGAAGAAAATTTACATGAAACAATCATGTTTCAGAACCCCCGGAATACTGTCATGAAAACCCAGGATTCCACAGAATACACTTTAAAAAATACTGTATTAGATTATGTAACTTTTTTTTTGTCTTAGCTAGTTAATTGCGGGATCAGTGATGCTATGTAAGAAGTGAAGTTGCATGACCTTTTATAATGTTTATTGTAATATTTTATCATTTCTATATTATTTATTTTGGCTGGATTTTTAAAATGCTGTGAACAACTAAATAGATTAAATTATTTTGTCATTTTTCATAGTTATTGGCATAATTGTAATAATATGTTTTATTGTTTCTAAAGATATAAATTTTATCTTCGTCAACTGCTGGCAAATGCATAATATAGACCAGTAGTGCCTTTTCTTCTGAATATTTTGTGTCACCTGGGGGCTTATTCCAAGCTTGTCAATTGTAGCTCTGCATTGATCGATAGAAGACGCTCCTATAGTGGAGCAACACAGTATTAAACAAAGTAGCAGTTGTAGCTCTGCTGAGTGCCCTCTATTTATCAATGTAAAACTATGAATGACAAGCTTGGAATTGGACTCTAGTACTCTGTCATGTTCCTTTCAAATTAGAAAAATATTTATCATTATATTGCTTGTATTGATAACAATATTTTCTTAGTATTTGTTTAGTTTGCAATATATTTTATTGAGTTTTGAAAGAAATGATGCAAACATTTTCTTTTTCTCAAAACACACTCCAATGCTGCCAGTCACACTAAGTGTTTCATTTTTACTTTCCTTATATACATAATGTATAAGGAAAGTATTGTGACGGGGTCGAAAATTAGAATTCGATTTTTCGACGGGAGAGCACATTTCAAGCATCCCTGATCATGAATCAAACATTTTTGAAGTGATGTCTGTGTGTGTGTGTGTGTGTCAGTCAGTGAGTCTGTGGAGACGATAACTGATGAATGAATGGACCGATTCGAACCAAATTTGGTACAAAAATCACAATCCGTAAACACTGGAAGCCTATTGTTTTTATACGCAATCGAATGTTCAGAATCCCTCTAAATTTTCGAATAAAATTTTGAAAAAATCGTCAAAAAATCAAAACCACTAATAAAGTTACGCAAATAGACATTTCTTATGTAATTTTTCATTAGAAAACGATTGGCACACATTTTAGAACGCTAACACAAACCATTCTCGAGATATTGCACATTTTTCAAAAAAATTATCAAAAAGTCATATAAAATAAAGAAAAATATTTCCTATTGAGAAACATGTTCACTTTTCATATCTAATACCATATGATAAATTGAGTGATATCATTCTCGTGGATCTAGCTCGTTCCATTCATGGAAAAAGATACTTTGTCTAATACTTTTGTAATTGAACACCAATAGTCATTTGTCTGCTTTAAGAGTAACTTATTTCTTCGTCCATAACGCTTGGCGAGATTTTGGCGACGAATTTGGCGGAATGTCGCCAACTTGGCGACTTTTTGAAATGTTGCCAAATTAACAAAAATCTCGCCACATGGATAAAAATGACGCTAAATCAATGAAAATGACGACTAATTGTCGAAAATTCAATATCTTGGAAAGAATATTAGTATCTACTATAAGAATAACCTTTTTTTTTACTGTGAAAGTAGTAAATTCATTACATTATATAAGGAAAGTCATGTGTTGCCCACATCAGATTTTTTGATTTGGATAGTAATCACTCTAGTACTTTTGCTTCTTTTCCCTACATAATGGTGTGTATGTGAAATAGTATTTTGGACCTGAAGACAACAGACCTATTAGTAGAAGATTACAGCAAGTTCTAATTAGCTCTTGTGCCTCAAGGCATGGTCTTGTAATGTCAGAACTCAAACTATGTCATTTTACCTTTAAAAGGCTGGTTGGTTTTCTTTTAGAGGGTTAAGGCTATGATATTTTTATTAATGAAAATGTGAATGAATATATTTCCATAGTATTGGTTTATTTGAAAAATCTTTAGCATTTTTTTCTCTGATTGATATTTCTCAAGATTCCATCACAAGGCTGAGCAATGGTGTCATTTAGCTGGTTAAAATATAAATGGATTCAAAAACTAGTTATTGATTGACTGAAATATATATTATGGCCATAATCATGTTTAAAAAATTATAAATTTTCAGAGATTACCGTATGTCTATCATAAGTATTGAAAAATATTAGCTGTATAAATATGTTATTTAGAAATGTAAATGCATTAAAGTATAGATAATTTCCATCACAGAATGATATATTTTTGTGGATGGATATTTCAAGGTAGTTTGAAATGCATAAAAATAACCGTGTGGTGTATTAAGTTTCAAACTGTTAACATGCACCTTTGTCGAGATATTGCTATTTTTTTTTTTAATTTAAAATATGAAAGTTTAATATATTTACTATTACTAAATATACAAAATGAGTGAATACTTTAGAAAGTATTTTTAACCATAAATTAAGAGACATGTATTTGGGCATTACAATATGAAAGTTTAATATGTTTACTATTACTAAATATACAAAATGAGTGAATACTTTAGAAAGTATTTTTAACCATAAATTAAGAGACATGTATTTGGGCATTACCATAAGCCATTCTCAAGAAATTATAAATTTTACTATTACACAGTAGCATATTATCGCTTGAAAGATTAAAGAGATTTCTATGGAATTTGGTATGCCTCTTTTAATTGGCAACAATAAAAACCTAGTATGTTCTGAGAAAGCTTTAATTTATGTTATTGTTTTCCTATTATATCGAAATCTATTTTTTAAATAAAGAAAATCATGTGTTGGACTCATCTAATTATTTTCATATTTGTTATGTGTTAAAACAGTTTTTATTTTTAAATATTAATAATCACATAAGTAATATGTACTTTGCATTTTTTTAGGAAAGCTCTGAAAGCATTGTTTACAGTGAAGATAAGAGAAAACTTTTAGATATCTTCAAGCAATTATGGCACTGTAAAAATGATGAACAACAACGTAGCTGGCCTATTCATGAGGATGAAGAACATATTGGTTCTTTATTGGTTGACATGAACAACATATTAGTCAGTTTTTTTTTTATTCACTTAATTATATGTTTTTAAAAATATTTGTTAAATAAGTTAGACTGGTTTAATCTTCTTATCATAAAACTTATTCATTGGGGTGTATATGGTTGAGGATATTTGTGAATATTGTGCTCATATTTGACTTTATTATCTCAATCTCTTTATCAATTTTCAATCTGTATTTCATGATACATCCTAATCCACTGTAAAACATAATTGTGTTATATTTTTAATGACAAAGAGGCTTATTCACTACACATAATGATCGAGTGGTGAGTTTCTATCCTCAACATCAAAGTGCACTCATTAAAATTTTTAAATTAAAAATGAAGCATTTCATTTAATAAATTAGTCTTAATATGCAAAATAGTAAATACCTCCATGTGCTCATGATTAAAAAATTACTCTTTTCACTTCACTTTCTAATTATTATTCAAACTTGTAATTATATCTTTGATCTATTTTTTAAATGCACAGTATTCATTTATCTATAATTGCTATTTTCAAATTGCATAAAAGTTAAGATTTAGCAGCAATTCTTGTGGAAATATATGTTGAAAGAACAGTTATAAGTAAGCCATTCATAGAAAAAATAATGCAAAAATTAATATTCTTCAAAAATTAAAATTAAACTTCATAAGAAATCAACAAGTTGTCATATTTGAAAATTAAATGTTCTATACATATAAAAATAAAAATTAGAGAACTACAATTGTTTCAAGGGTATTGAGCCTTCAGGTAATCAGAGTTTACCTCGTGGTTTCATCTGACCTGATGCTGGTCTTAATGCCCTTAAAATAATTGTAGTCACCTAATTTTTATATGTCTGCTATCAAAGAATTACAAAAATTTATGTGCAGTTAAATCATGTTTAAGCTATAAGCAATCATGACAGACAGGTTTTTAATTCTTGGTTCCATAGATAAGTGTAGGATATAAAACATATATGTCAAAATATTTTCTGGACTCAGCTATATTGCTTGAAAACTTTAAATTGAAATCAGTTGCATATTTCAGGAAATATTTCCCTTCCCCTAAACATATTTTTTCAAATTATTCCTTTTATATATATTAACATGCTTTTCTTTTGTGAGATTTTTCAAATTTAACTGAAATGTATGTTTATTTTATAAAATATTTTTAATGATCATTTCTTATTATTTTGAATTTATTCACGAAGTGTAATGGTATGATATTTATATTATTTTAATCTTCTTTATTTTAGATAGATGCAAATCCTCGTATCAGTCGAGAAGCTGTGCAGTTTGAAGATTATGAAATGGTGAATCTCTTAGTAACTTATTACCAAATGGTAAGTCTTACTTTTGCATCTTTTTTGAAGCTAAAGCTTGTGCTCTTCTAAACTTAAAATAGATACTTTCTTAAATAGAAATCCAATATTTAAAATTTAAAATAGATATTTTATAGTGTAGAACCTTTAAAAACTTTTTCAAATTATATAATCATGTAATTTAAAAAAATAGAAATCTTCCCATGGCTCAGTCTGATTTAAAATCAAAAGTTCCAGTAGTATGTATTGATATTATTTGATACATACAAAATTTTGTTTACATTGCTCTATTCCAAGGATACTATCTTTACATATTCGTATATACACAGATATGTCCTCAAAAACATTTATTCGAGATCAGGGATTTTTAATACTTGTAAATCTGATAATAATCAAATGTACTACCCTATTATAATACTTTCTTTTACATATACTATATATATAAGGGAAAAAATTGTGTTTCTTATATCAAGGGTTTCTAATTTTTATTCACCAGAGTGCCTATAACTGTATTTTTCTTTCAATTATACTTGTGTTCAGTACAACAAAAAATGAAATTTCCACTGCAACATTGAATACAAAATAGAAATTTTAATCTGATTGTAACCAGTGGGGCCACATGGCACAGTGTTTTAAACCATTATACAAAATTCCAAATCATTTGATACCATAGAACCGGTGCTAGATATAAAAATTTTACAGGCTTTTGTCAGTGGCTGCAATGGCTGTAACTAGTTTTTTTACTATCAAGAGAAATTGTTGTATGTTATTATTTAAAAGCATTTAATAATTGTAATTTTATTTAAAACATAATTTATTTAAAAACGTGTAATTGTTTAATTATTTTTAAATAAATAGGTAGCAGAATATTTTCTCCTACTTACTGTGTTCTTGACTATATGAAATTGCTTAATGAGTAACGACATGTTTTTCCTCTGCCAATGTCAGAGATATATTTTGATTGATCTCACCTTTTAATGTCTGTATGAAACGAAAATTATATATATACATAAATAAAATTGTGTGCATGCAAAAATTCTCAGGCGTAGTTACTCTTTCTCCACTATATTAATGATTACCAATTTTGTTCTTTAGTTTAATTATTATTGTTGTTTGTGTGGATCCATGTTTTGGGTCCCCAAGCACAGAGCGCAAACCTGAAAGTATTACTATACTTAATCACGTGCCATATTTAAGTATTGCAAAAAAAAAAGTCATCTACCACAATAACTTCAAATCCTCCGGTACGACAATATCCTATTTAAAGAAAAATCTTTGATGTGAAAATCGCATCAAAGTTTCTTTATGTTGTAGTTTCCTTAAAACATTCTTTTACTTCTATAGTGAACCATATTAACTTTATCAAACAAATGATAGTATAATAATATAAATAAAAACTAGCATTCCCATTACTAAATTATTATTTTCAGGAGCCTCGTAGAACACTGAGGGTCAAAATGCTACATGTGTTTCTAACGCTTACTGAACTAGATAGAGCTGTAATTACCATTCTCTTGAATTCTGTACTTCCTATGGAACTAGCTAGAGATATCCAAGACAATTTTGAGGGTATGTTTTTCAGTATTTATCCTTGGTTTCATTCTTTTACATTCTATTAGAAAATAGTTCTTGTTGTTTTTCTCGTAACAGACTTTTTACATTCTTTATTTAGAATAATTTACAGTTTTCCTAGAAAATTACCAAATTTTTACTTATGGCCTTTCTCTTGCAGATGTAGAAAAAGTTGAATTCTCCACTTATTTACTAACTGTAACATTTAGTACTGGAGAACAACCTCCAAGAGGAACTTATGGTAAATTTATGATCTTTCAAAAGTTGAAAAAATCATTATACTATAAATTATGCATATAGGAATTATATTTTAATAAAATATTTTTATAGAATTCAATGTTTACTTCATTACTTAATACAGTAGCTGTCACTTATTTGATTCATTTATTTCTTGACTCAATTACTTTATTGGCTCAGAAATAAAAAACTAAACATGAAGTACTTGAATTTCATAAAATCACTGTTTAATTGAATATACACTGGTCAACCAAGTCACGGGAATATGAAATAATTTATATTATACAAATGTTATATTTGTTAGTTGTATCATTTTATAGATTTTAAAATATCAAATCATAGATTAAAATGTATAAAAAAGGTGAAATTTTAAAGAATATTGGCTCTTTTTTTAAATGCAACTGATCAGAACAGGAAATAAATCTCACAATATTGCAGACAACACTATGCAGAAGCGGGGGCAACTTTTATATGTCTTTGTGCTTCCATGCAAAAGCAAAACTTTTTTTATTTGTTTGTTTTTTTAAGACATCAAATATTTCAGTGGAATATTTTAATCAAACATTGAATCTTACATAATTTTATTTTAAAATAGAATAGATATTTCGATATTTTTCTTTAATTTATTTTAAATGAATGATTCAGTAACAAAAATATTCTCTTAGAATTCCACATTACTGGTATATTTAGTTTATATTATTGAATCAAACTACAATAAGTTTTTCAGTGTGTAAAAAAAAAAAGTTAAATGAAAGTTAAATAACAAAAGTTAAATAAGTTTGCTCTATTTTTAAATAGAAAGGGTTAAAATGCCCAGATGCAATCTTATTGTGATAGTTTAACAGCATTCATCCACATTTTGCATTCACATTTAATATAGACTATTTTATAAAAGGTTGTCATAACTTCCTTCAAAACTGTCTTAAGGAGTCAATTCCTCAAGAAAGGTATAAAGTCTTTAATAAACGATATCACTATAATCTGTGGTTTGTAATTGTTAGACTAGACCTTATATATATATATGGTTGAAAATACAGGCAATTTTGACCTCTTTCGATTATTTAACTTCTGTTATTTTCCATTAGTGTTGCCAATATGCCAATAAACTTTGAAAATAAAAAATTTCCAAAAAATTGTTAGTAGCATTAAATAATAGTATAATAGTAGCATAATATAATCAATTTCAACCTTCTTCTACCTTTTTTTTTATAGGCAGTTCATTTCATTTCTGAAACAAGTTGACACTGCTCTAGTTTGCTTAATTCTGATTACTAACAGTATGTTTTTATTCAAAGATAATTTTTAAAGACACTCTAAAATTTAAAAGTTTAATTATTTTATTAATTAACATAAAACTGTATTTATGTATATTTTTAAGTATAAAATAAGTTGAAGCTTAAATATAACATGTTCCAAAAATGTGATTATAAAAAAGTTATAATAAAGACACTGTAAAAACACTTTAGAGCTAATAGAATTTCATTTTATTTTTTTAGTTAAGAAGAATGCAAAGTTGTTCAGATAATTCCGTCATAATGTAATAGATGTGTAAATTTTATAAAATATATATTACCCTGTATGACTTGAATGATGTAAAACAAAAAAACTGATAAATTTTCAAAAATATTCAGTTGATAATAACTTCCCCAAAGTTTTACTGAAAAAAATTATTTATGATCTCATTTCTGAGTGTAACAACTCTGTAATTGGTATGTTTTAAAATATAATGTATTTGGTATATTTTAAAATATCCTGTAATTGATATGTTTTAAAATATCGTGTCATATGGAAAATTACTGAATTTTTTAAATCAACTGTTTAATTTTGAGACTTTATGTAGTCAAATAATTTTTAATTTTTTTTATAGATTTTATCAACAAAAAGTTTTTGCATTTCTTGTTTGAGAAATTGGAAGAAGTTGTTAAAGAAGGAGAAGATGATATTGGGCAGAACTTATTAAACATTATTTTAGTTTTTAATCTTCACTTTCATGATGGACAAGATAATTTAGTCCTGGAAACATTAAAGGAAAGGCAATCAGCACAAGCTCTGACTGAGAAACTTGTTTTCCTTTTAAACAGAGAAGGTGATAACTTCTTTTTTTTTTATAATTAATTGGTGTGTTTTTGTTGCATGATGAATTACATATTAACAATCTAAAAAATAAAAGTTCATTGTAATGTGTAGCATGTAAGATGAATATGACCTAGTTTCTCATAGAGTAATATAGTTCATATATTTAAAGCTTTTATTAATTAAAAACTAAAATTTTTATATAAAACCAATGGTTTGAATTCAAATCAATCGATTTCTCAAAATAAAATATAAAATTTAATTCATATTTTTACAGTTCAATAAAAAATAGTTATTTTCTTTAATACCATACTCAAAGATGAATCTGTTACTATGGCAACTATCTACTCGCTTTATACACAGTCACTAAATGTGTATATCAAACAATATAATTTTGAGTGTGAGTAATTTAATCACATTATTATCTTTTAGTGAATAGCAACAAGTGTATACACACTCCAGACTGAATGCAACACATGATGTTTATGTTCGCTTTAGTAGGAAATTAGTTATGTCACTTCAGTAGGAAATTACACTATTTTGAAGTAGCTATTTGCAATAATAACACAATAATATCAAACAATATAATGAATAATAAACAATAATATCAAACAATATATTTGCAATAATATCAAACAATATAATTTTGAGTGTGAGTAATTTAATCACATTATTATCTTTTAGTGAATGGCAACAAGTGTATACACACTCCAGGCCAAATGCAACACATGATGTTTATGTTCGCTTTAGCAGGAAATTAGTTATGTCACTTTAGTAGAAAATTACACTATTTTGAAGTAGCTATTTGCAATAATAACACTTTATAATTAATACTGATTAAGTGGAATAGAAAATGAAAATATCATAAAAAATATATATATTTTCCAGTGGAAGAATTGAAATTAATCCTACCTAGATATATTAAATATTTTGATGAAATCTAAAAATATATCACTTTTTTTTAAAAGTCTAGTTTAAGTAGCTGCTAACATGCTAAAGATTCCTGATTTTAAAAGCTGGTTACACTTTCAGCAATCATCAAACATTTAATCAATCACCAAATAAATATAATTTTGAGTTGTTTTAAAATGATGAATAATACTATATAAAATTTATACTAAAAATGTTCTTTTTGAAGATATCATTGACATAAAAAATCAAACTAACCTTCAGTGAATAAAAATTTTCCTGTAATTTTTCGTGGGTACTCCGTAGTGAATAGATAAAACTGAGTATAAAGTTGTCCATAGTTTCTACAGCAAATACATGTTCACTTAAAGTATAAATAGATGCAAATTGTAAAATGTTGTTGTGCTTTCTTTTACAGAGGATCCATCAAAAATACTGAATCATGACACAGATACCCCAAACTCTGTTTTGAAGTTTATGGTTGATTTGTTTTCCATTCCTTCTTTAATTGAACTTTTTTATCTAAATGATATTAAAGTGTTATTAGATATTATTGTGAGGCAGCTCAGTGACTTGTTACCAGGTGAAAAGGTATATATTCTATTTTTATCCATATATTTGAAAAGCATTTTTATAGGTCTGTCTTAAACATATATTTGGTAGAAGGAAAATCTTTGTAGAATAACTGATTAGAAAAAAGAAATTGCAAAAAAAAAAATTAAAAAAAGGTCAGGAACTTGTGAATTATATCATTCTCATTTAAATAAAATATTACATGTAAAATTACTGTACATTTAACGTTTGTTTCAAATATTTTTTATGATCTTTTTTTTTTTTTTTTTTTTTTTTGAAAAAAAATGTTTGAAAACATGTAAGCCTTCCTCTTCAATCTTGCTAAAAGTCAATGAACATCTTGTACTTACTGATCCGAATAATTGTACCAAATTTCATTTTAATTGCTTTATTTGTGCAAGAGATATCGTGCACACAGATATTATTGAAAATATGGTTGTTTTCTGTTTAGAGATGCTCAATAGTTTGCATCCATAAGAATCCTCCAAATGAATTTTTTTTTTAACCTATTTCAATAATTATCCTTTACATAGCCTGTGTATATGTATTGTAAGAAAAGTAAATGAATGTAATTGAAGTAATGGGTAAGAAAATACATATTGTATATTAAGGCAGTAGAAGACATGGGATTTTTTGTGTGAAATCATGTATATATTTATTATACAGTCAAATCTCTATTTAACATAATTGTAAAAACCTATTTAAAGCATTGTTAATTGGAAAATTTGTTAAATATAGAGTTAAGCATTTTTACTGAACTTTTTTTAAAACTACTATCTTAATGAACTATTTTTAGATGATTGAATCACTGGTTGAAAAGAGGGAATGAGCCTAAAACTGTGAAATATAGTGATAGCCATTTTGTTCTTTATATTACGATGAGTGCATAAAGGGAGCAAGTTCTTTCATTATAACGTTATTACTGGCCTATGAAACATATAGATGATTTGAAAGAGTAATGAATCCAAGATTAAGTTACCTTTTTTTGTCTTTGTATGAAAAATAAAATAAGTGGGGAAAGGAAATAAGTCCAAGAGATTTTAATTGCAAATTCAAGATAAGTAATATTTTAAATGAAATGTTTAAAGGTTTAAACAATTCATCTTAATCTGCACATATATTTATATGTACTGCATATGTTTGTTCTATATTATTTAATCAAAGAACGTTAAAAATTAGTATAAAAATTAAAATAAATGAAAGAAGGAAATGAGTCCAAGAGATTTAAATTGTAAATGCAAGATAAATAACATTTTAAATGAAATGTTTAAAGGTTTAAACAATTCATTTTAATCTGCACATATATTTATATGTACTGCATATGTTTGTTCTATATTATTTAATCAAAGAACATTAAAAATTAGCATAAAAATTAAAATAAATGGAAGAAGGAAATGAGGCCAAGAGATTTAATTTGTAAATGCAAGGTAAATAACATTTTAAGTGAAATGTCTAAAGGTTTAAACAATTTATCTTAATCTGCACAAGTATTTATTTATATGTAGTGTATATGTTTCATTCTATATTATTTAATCAAATAAAGTTAAAAATTAGCATAAAAGCTAAAATAAATGGAAAAAGGAAATGAGTCCAAGAGATTTACATTGTAAAGACAACATAAATATTATTTTAAATGAAATGTTTAAAGGTTTACATAATTCATCTTAATCTGTAGATATATTTATGTGCTGTATCTGTTTTATTCTATAGTATTTATTCACACAAAATTAAAAATTGACATGAAAATTAAAATAAGTGGGAAAAGGAAATAGGTCTAAGATATTTAAATTGTTAATACTGGATAAATAACATTTTGAATGAAATATTTAAAGGTTTAAGCAATTTATTTTAAGCTGCTTTTGAAATCATCAATGTAAACTTAAAACAGATAGAAATGAAATATATATGGTATATATATTTTTTTCCCAAAGTCATGTGAAAGTCATGTGTTTTTTTCCCAAAGTCATGTACATTCCTTTTTTCCAATCATTGATTCAATTTTTAATATGCAAGGTACTATAATTATAAAAAAATGGTTAAATTATAATTTTTAAATCTATTATATAGATATTCTGTATCTACTATATAAAGGTACACACAAAAAAAAAATTTATAGTTATTTTCATAAATATAAAACGAAACCAGCAGAAACACCTAGATTTACCCAGATATACTGAATCCTCCAATACTGAAATAAAGTTAAGATGGTACAAAATCTGGTTCCCATTTAAGCTTAACAAACCAGTGAAAAGAGATATATAAATCTTTTGAGTAGTTCTTGAGTTATAAGTGGCCATTACAGACACACAGACAGATACTTTAATTTCTTTTGTTACATGAGTAGGTACAAAAGGACAAAAAATTGAATCAAAATCCTGCACTCAACTCAATTTCATTGTACTGGAAAGTTTCATCAAAATCATTTATGTATTTTAGGAGTCATTTAGCATAGAATCATATTTATTAATTTTCACTTTAATATAGTGACAGAACAAAATCTAAAATAGTTTTAGTCACAAACCTGCTCCAAATCAAATGTAGCATACTAGTGAAAAAAGTATGCAAATTTGTTAAGACTTTTTCAAGTTATAAGTAGCCATGGCAAACAAGCAGAAACAAATTTTTAATTCTCATTATTCCAAACTTTGTTATAGAGTAAGTGATAAAACTTACATCAAAATATTCTGGCCTCATTACCTGAAGAAACATTCATCAAACTCTATCCTGTGGTTCAGAAGATATTTAAGTTAAATGCCTGTATTGAAAATTTCACTTTTATTTTTAGATTAGAATTTTTTTCTTCAAACCTTTATCTATTTCTCAAGAATATTTTTTTCCCTTTAATAGTTAAATACTTTCACTTGGATAGGAACAAACACTTCATTATCCATAATAATAAGTGCCATAAAACTTTAGTTTACTGATATTAATTGATCGCCAGAAATAAGACAGGATTACCTTGGTGAGGATGAGATCTACCTGTCCATATGCCTTCACAATCATAAGAACCATTGTGTAGCTACCAATCACTAACCAGTTCCAATAATAAACTTGAAGATTGGCAATCTCAGTAATCAAATGCACCTTTAGTAGTTCAGATTTATGTTTGGCAACCAGACAGGGATTATGAATAGGTTTTTCCAGAAAAATTTAGTATACTCTAAGCTTTTTGTGAATAACTTCATTTAACAATGAAGCAAAATCTGTGCTAAATGAAGAATAGCCTTTGCTATTTGGAGACTATATAAGGAAATTTCATGAATAGTTCAGCTTTCTAAAAGAATTGCTAAATGGAGATTCAATTGTGTATGTACATAGATTAAAAATTGAAGTTTACTGTGCTCTGTGCATATTTCTATTTCTTAAGAAAACAGCAAAAATGATTCTAATATTCACTTTTACATATTTTTTGAGAAGTTTATCACATTTCACAATGTTTTTAGGTGTAAATTTTTTTTTTTAAAGTGTTGTTAGCTCGAAAAAATATTACCATAGAATTTCATCAATCTACCCCCTTAAATGCAGCTGAAAATTTAGGAAAATATAGTGGCCCTTACTAGGATATTTTTTCTTTACATCAATCCACCCTGGGATGTGTTACTTGGAATTTTCAGCTAAAGGTAACAAAGTATATTTTTATCAATAAATTTATTTTATGTGAAAACAAAAGTTTTAATTTTTCTAATTTTTTTACGATGTTTAGAAAAGAAAAACTGTTTTCACAAGAAAAAAAAAAATACTGGAGAAAATGGATCAACAGAATTCTTTGATGTTTTGTCACATTTTTCTTGCATCTTTAATTTAAAGAATCATAAAATGTATAACTGTTAACACATTTTTTTTTCTTTACAGAAACGTCTTGAGTATTTAACATTGGTAAGTAATCTGTTGAGAAATTCCAATTATGCTGAACATTTGCATCAAATTGATGGCCTGAGAAAATGCTTTCAGACTGTTCTGGCCTATGAAGTTCCTGAAGAAAATGAAGTAGCTATTATTTTGAATATAAAGAATGAATTCCAGTTTTGGTTCAATGACAAGTAAAGCCATAGTTTAGTTTAGAGCTACATATCGCTATAACTATTCAAAGTATTATTATAACAATTTGTTTTAAACAGCTATATTCCCTGTTACCTGTATTTAGTCAAATATTTATTCATTATTTGTAAATGTATGTTACTGGCTATAAGTATCAGAATGATTTTCCTTGCCTATGTCTAGTGTTGTACCACAAATTTCATTATGATAGGTATGTTTTTTTTTTATTAGATATTTATATGACAGAAGCACACTATGACATAGTTTTATCATGTCTTGTTATTCACAGCTGTTCATTCCAAAAATATTTTGCCTTTAACTAAGTCATAGGCACTGAAGCCACAAGTTAAGGAATCACAGCTCTGATTTTTTTATAGACATTATATTTACTGTTTCAAAATCTATTTGGAGCTTAATATTGTACCAGTAATCCACTTCTTGTAAATAAAACAGCATTGGTAAACTGGTTCCACTCTTATCAGCACTGAATAGCCATTGACTGAACTGGAAATGAAAAAACTTGGTATGCAGCATAACATTACAGATCTGATGGCTGATAAAATTAGCCTTGCCATGCAGCTGGCACCAAATTTTTTTAATTACCAGGTTCAAGTTACACAAGATTATAAGGTTTATAGTATCGACATATTGTGAACTCTGCAATCTTGTACAAGGTTCATTAAGTATGCTATTATTATAAGGTTCATAGCAGAGCAATATAAAATAAAAAAGTTTTTGTGTAGTGCACACGATCACCAACACAAAAGTATCTACAAACATGCGAAACAGATCTCTAAAAAACTGAAAAGTATCTATATAGATGAATGTTGAAACTGATTTTCTGTAAACTTTTGGAGTATATAATAAGAATAAAAATAAAATAATTAAAAAAGAAAAAAAGTTGCTTAAACAAGTAATTATTTTCAAACTTTTGAAACATATAATAATAATAAAAATATATAATTAATTAAAAAAAGTTACTTAAACAAGTAATTATTTCCAAATTATAGGCTCAAATTATGATAAAATAAACATCTTATTTTGCATATAAAGAAAGGGAAAGATTTGTATTTTGCTTGAAAAGTATCTCCAAAATTGCATACAGCATACACATGAGCGTTTACATTATGTAGCTCTAGTTCATAGTATAAGGTGTTTGATAGCAAGAAATCCCTCACTCTTATGTAGAATTCAGCGTCAATTGACCAATTTTGCTATTTTCTGTGTTAATAAAGAGAAAATTAATATGTAAATTTTAAATATTCTTGCTTCATCGGTGCAGTTATGAAGCTAATAAACCAGCCCCAACAAACATGAAACTAGTGCTGAATTCTACAGTGGGAATACTGTTTTAGATTTTGAAACACCTCCTTATGCCTCTTTGTATCAATTAGTTCTTATTACTTTTAAAGCTTATAAAGACAACTCAAAGGGATTCATCAAGCTCTCAAAATGAATCAAGAATGAATCTCACTAGCAACAGAATCACTACCTAGATTTTTAGTTATGATCTCATATGAGTATGTCTCCAATAAGACTTATTTATTAAATAGACCATTTAGGATATTTTGAATCCACCTAAGCAACATTTTTAACCCATTTAATTTGCATTAAGAGTTGATGAAAAGCATTTTTTTTTTTTCAGTTTACTTTGTTGTTTTTATACTAGCACACTGATGAACATGATGTTGTTGTTGAGACCCAGACCGTCCGACCTACCAGAAAGGTGTACTGATGAACATGTGTTATTTTTAAATGCAATGAAAGCTTGTTTCTTTTTTCTTTGTATGCATAGGAAGGGGATGGTACAGGTTGAATATGCTGTTGAGAAGCAATATTTATTTATGAGATTCTACTTAAAATATAGAACAAAAGATAACTGTATGGTAGCTCAGTATAGCTGACAAAATAAGAATATTGCATGGTAATCAGTATATGTTTAAAAATTGTTGTTTCTTTTTACTTTGTCTGATATCTAGACATTTTAACTGTTAACTGAACTACGTGGTTTTTATTGTGCCAGAAATAAACAGTGAATTGAAGAGGAAAAATTGTAATCTGCATAGGAGCCTGTTAATTATATACTGATATACTTTCATTTACTAACAACCAATAAATAAGTGCATATAGGTTTTTTTTTATTCAAATTGATAAAGAAACCCATTATCTAATTATATGCATGTTAAGTCATAAATGAAAATGTGTTTGGCTGAACATGTAGCTTGCCTAGTATCCCCAAGACTCTGGCATTGATCTTATCAAACTCTTTTTTTAGTTTAAGTTTCTACTGATTTGTTTGGATGAACAGATTCTACAGAATTTTTTATATATAAAATCTGTAAAATGAAAAACACAGTTTTAATGGAAATATTGTTGAAAATACCATATTTATTACAAATTTTTATTACATATAATATATTAATCAATCAATACAGATTGATGCACCTGGCTGCCGATAGGCACCTGTACAGATGGTTACTGTTAAGTATAGAAAAGGAACTGACAATAAAATTAAAACAATATTTGTATTAAAATTTGAAGGTCCTCTTCTAACACTGTGTCAAAATGCTGCTGTTAAAAGCAGTGCTGGATTAAGATGCCTGAAACTCTGGAGTATAACATTTGGGTCCCCACCACATGGGGACTACTTGGTAATAAATGATCTCAGTCTAGGAGGGGCCCTTTTTAATGAGGTCACAAGAGGCTATAGTTTATATAGCTTCTTAACTGTGATATATATATATGTGTGTATTCCAAATAAATGAATTCGTCCTTTCAATTTTTTCAAGTTACTATAAAATTAGTGTTTCCTTTTTTTATTTTTATTTCTTAGATTTGTTAAAACTAATATACTATTATAATCACAAAGCACATATGAAAATTTATATCATCTAAAAATTATATACCATGAGAACACAAAATATAATGATGTCATAGAACCCCTGTAAAGGTGGTTTGTTTAGGAGCTCCAAATATGTAAATACACTCCTATAAGGTGGCAATCCTATAAAGTCAGCTGCCTTTTCTGAATATTGGTAAATCCATAAATGCTTTATACTAGCTGTGGTTAACAAGGCATGATTTATATATGTTTTTCATCTTATTTTCCTAAACGTACTACATGAAAATATGCAAGCATTGTACCTAAGATTGAATGTACTCAGTACAATCAGTATATCAAATAGTCTCAATTAAAAAAATTATAATTTAGAAAGTTCTCAATGACAAAATACTAGTCTAGTCAGAACTGTGTTACTTATCTGCTATTAACTACTGTTATCTCTATGAACTTCTAAAATAGTTACCAGATTTTTATTGATATTTTAGTGATATATATAAAATATCATTAGTCATATAAGTCTTATTAAATATAGGATCAGTTGTATAAAACAATTTTATTTATTTTTTCTAATTAATATGTAATTAAATATGTATGTATATAAACCAATTTCATTAAATTTATATTAAATATTTTAACTCATATATTTTTAATTTTTAGTATTTTTCTTAAATGTAAAAGAACATATAAAAAATCACTAAATTGCTGTAAAAATGTGAGTTATATGAGTAAATTTAACATCACTTATGTGAGTTAATGTGACTAAAGTTATTAATGACTAGTGTTACTAAATGTGAGTTATATGAGTAAATTAACATCAGTAAATTTAACAATTTTGATTATTATATAATTTAGTTTTTATTTCTGCTTGTGACAAATTTGTCAATCTGTGTTATTCTATAAAACAAGATATTTTAAATATTTTAATTAGCAATTGTTCTCCCCAAATTGATTTAAGGTTAATTATATAAAATTCTATGTTTAGAAACTTTGAATTTAATATATATTTTAATTCCACTTTTAAATTGGTTTATAAGCCAAATTAAAATTATTTCTTGTAACTTGTCATTAAGTAAAAGTTTTAACAATTGCATAAGACCAAAATGTACAAAAATGTTTAAACAGATACCATATTAAGAACCATATTTTTATACACTTAGCAAATAATTGAAATGTAGCAATACTTGTGGGAAATATGTTTTTATTTAATTTTGAATTCTTTAAATGTTTATTTAAGAGAATGCAATACTTATTAAATTGTATCTTATACTCTATTTATTAAATCATTAATAACTAAATATTTTGTATTAAGTTTTAATATGCATAGATTTTTCAGAACAAAATATAAAAAGAAAAATATTTAAAGTAATTTTTAATATTCAGCATATAATTATTTGATAAATGTCAAAACTTACTAAGTCATTGTGTCATATTTTAAAATGAGGAAAATGGTTACTTTTTATTTTAATGTTGCTGTATTAGTTTTCAAATTATAAAGTTAAAGCACATATAGTGAAATAAATTGATACTGAAATTGTGTTAATATCAGCATAATTAACTGTATTGATTATATTTTTAAAACCTATTTTAACTACTGAAGTAAAAGCAAATTATAAATAAAATAAAAAATATTAAAATTTTATTTTAAATTATTAAAATTTTTTAAAAATATTTTGAGTAAACAAATACACAAGTAAAGTATAGAATTTGACTTTGTGCACAATAAGTAATAAACCACCATAACATAAAATGGTGTGCAAATAAGGTTCCAACACTTTATTTGAGCAGCATTTTATATTATGATCTAATTTATTATTAAATATAATACAAAATGAATAAACTATAAAAAATCTGTATTAAAAATGTTAAAGAAAACTTCTACTATATATGTTGTTAATAGCATGAAGATTTTATTGCACTATATAGATATAATTTGCTAATTTTACCATTCCTCTGTATAAATGTTTGGCTTTTTAATAACCTACATTATCAGGTTGTGTTAAATGTAGTTTATATTAGTGTGATATTTTGATGTTTTATTTTCTAAGCATTCTTCTTCATATTTGAAGTTGAGTTAGCAGTTTAAACAAATGACTCTTGCTGACTTATTGTAGATTTGAGGCTGTTCAAATAATAAATTCTGGTAACCATATATATCCCTAATCAAGTGGTTGTGTAATGCTTGAAATTGGAATTGCCCAGAAAAGCATGCAATACAAACATATATGAGGTCATTATATTTAAAGTTAAACATTATTATTTCATCACAAATGATATGTACTTAATATAAGCAGACATGTTAAAATTAGGTGGCAACTGTTTCAAAGGCAGTCTCCAGATTAGAAAAGCAGAGTAATTAAAAGGTTATATATACAACTGCTATAAGTATTGTACTAATTGAAATGTTATCTAATAGTAAAAGTGAAACTTTCAATACATGCTTCTGACTTAAATATCTCATGAACTACTATTTAGGGAAATTTATGTTTTCAAGCAATAAAGCTGATTCCAGAGAATATTGTAATATAAGTTTTATCACCCTACAGCAAAGTGTGGAATAATGAGAACTTAAAATATTTTTGTCTGTTAACTTAAAAATTGGCTCAATGACTGGGGTTTAGAGAAGTACCCAGGTGAGGAAAATTTCCACCTTTAAACTTCTAGTAAAGAGAAAAAAATAAAAAGGGGGGGGGGGATAATTTGATAGAAATGCACACTGATAGGGAGATTGGAGGGGGGAGTCAATGACTGAAGTTGTGCCCTTCTTTGACATACTTCTTGTACATAGAGTGACTGGGTTCTGACTCTGTTCATCAAATACAAAATAAGACGTTTTTAAATACAGTGTGAACATTAAAAAAATACACTTATTTCAACAAAATTTAACTCAATTTTATTCACATTAAAGACCAAAATAGTTTTTGTTAAAACCATGATGCTTTCAAAAATACTAGATTCATATTTAAATAAATTAATGATATTTACTCTTAAGAAACTTAAATGTGAGTAAATTAGCTAGCATATAATATATTATTTGGGTATTCAGAAATACACAAGTAATGATTCTACGAGGCATGTTTTTTATGTAAGTACCGTTTTGCGATTCCGCCGCCGCAGCGCTACGGTCGGCGTTCCGCGCATGCGCGCTGGTTACCTACATCTCTTGTCTACGCACTGACGCCATTACAGTCTGATTCTTCATTGTATACGTTGTTTACTGAGTGTTTAAGATGCTTCCGACAATCGTGAGTCCCGCCGATTGTGAAGTACGGGCTGTTATACGATTTCTTAGTGCTAAAGGCGTAAAACCGATCGATATTCATCGTGAGATCTGTGAAGTTTACGGACAAAACATTATGAGTGATGGAATGGTAAGGAAATGGGTGAGAGCATTTAAAGATGGCCGCACAAATGTGCATGATGAAGAACGGAGTGGGCGTCCTTCGGTCTTTAATGAAGATTTGGTGCAGAAAGTGGAAGAAAAGGTGAGAGAAAACAGACGCTTTACAATTTCATCAATGTGCGACTGGTTTCCTCAATATTCTCGTAGTGTTTTGTATCGCATTGTGACCGAGAACTTGAATTACCGGAAATTGTGTTCACGTTGGGTTCCAAAAATGTTGACGGATTTGCACAAAACCCAACGTTTAGGCAGTGCATTGACTTTCCTTGAGCGGTACCACAATGAAGGTGAAGATTTTTTAGACCAAATTGTTACTGGTGACGAAACATGGGTGGCCTACGTCACACCAGAATCAAAACAACAATCCATGGAATGGCGACATTCATCATCACCCAAAAGAGTGAAGTTTAAGCAAACAATTTCTGCCCGGAAAATCATGTGCACAGTTTTTTGGGACAAAAAAGGAGTATTGCTAGTGGAGTTTCTGCCTCGTAATGAGACAATCAATGCAGCGTCTTATTGTGAGACATTGAACAATCTGCGTCGTGCAATCCAGAACAAAAGACGTGGCAAGTTGAGTAAGGGTATCGTTTTGCTGCATGACAATGCCCGTCCACATGTGGCTAATCGGACCAAAGATCTCATCAAATCTTTTAAATGGGAAACTCTAGATCATCCTCCATACAGCCCTGATCTAGCGCCCCGCGACTACCATTTGTTCCTGCACTTGAAGAAACACCTGGGTGGTCAGCGTCTTCAAGACGATAACGAAGTCAAAACAGTTGTGATACAGTGGTTAACAAGTCAGGCGGCAGAATTTTATGAGGAGGGTATTCAAAAACTGGTGCCACGTTATGACAAGTGCCTCAATATTCACGGAAATTATGTAGAAAAGTAGATTAAGGTACAGGCTTTCATGTAGAAATAAAATTATTGCGATATCTTTGCACGTCTTTTTTTAATTCCAAAACGGTACTTACTTAAAAAACATGCCTCGTATACTCCACTATTTAAGACTGACGGGAAAAAATATGAAGTTTTAAGAACTTTTGGGGAAAATAAAGTAGTATTTAAGATCGAAAAATAAAGCCTATGCAGAAACCCTGATCAAGGCTATCTATAGAAATTATAAGGGTCCTTGACATATTTTCACTCTGGGCCGCCTTCCTTGTTTGATATACACTGGTGTCCAAAATTATCTTTACATACACAAAAATACTGATTTCTCAACAACTGTTCAATATAATTGAGTGAATTTTTTGGGGGGTGATACATAGAATCATAGCACATAAATACAAACTGAAAAATCGAATATGAGTGCATATGATACAAAACTAATTATGAAACAATTTACCACTTCTATCAATACCTGCCCAGCCTCTAATTGGCCAACAGCTTACCACCTCAAAGATAAACCTTCTTGTCAAATGAAACTTTAGAGCGATAAAAAAAACTGTTTTGAGTCAATAAACATCGAAATCAAATCTTGAATTGTAGAAGTTTGCAATGAAACATGCTTCATGCACAATGCTTGCTCCGTTTATTTTTAGGTATGTAAAGATAATTTTGAACACCAATATAGTTATCAGTCATCACATTTCCTTGATGGGCACCCCTGGCATTTGTCTTGCTTGTTCCTTTTCTATGGATAGGCCTACCATAAGCAATGAATGGATTAGATTTATTTTAAGCTATCTACATATGTATGTATTCTATAGCTCTGCTTACTATATTAACTCTTGTGTTACAATTAGTTTAGAAAATTTACCATATTGCTTAAAAATTCTGCTTTTGATACCAATTTGAGTGTGATATCTTTTGATGCAGTGTATCTAGTCTACAATTTATTTTCTTAACTTTATATTGTGATTTGTTCTAATCTCCTTTTGTTACGTATACTGAATTTAATTCTTCGTGCTGATATTATTCAATGTTATTCCTTCATTTTATGTCCATTTTTTTAATTTTTGTTAATGAAATGGTTGCTTTTCTACAGTTATTTTCAAGTGTTAAAGCTGTTGTATTTTCTAGAATATAAGCTATGTTTTCCACTACCAAAACAGTTTTGTGATACTGCCATTTTAAACTAAAATATTGCTCAAATTGTGAAAAAAAAATTATTTTTATGAAATACTTATTGATTATACATTCTGCCAATAAGTGTTCTCATTTCAGATCTCAGGGCTAATATGGTGATAGTAAATACAGCAGAACTATGGTTATGATTAAAGCCAGAGTATAAAAAAAAATACTAAAATAGGCAAGCAAATAAACAAAATAAAATGTCACAATAGGCAGCAAAAATGTATTTAAAGTAATCTGGAGTCATTTTCAAACACTTCACAAAATTTTACTTCTTAAATAAACTTGACAAAATTTCAGACCTTTCACAAAAAGCTGGTTCCTAAAAAAGTTATTTTTTTTTTTTTTTGCCATTTTTTAATTGTTTACTAGTATTACATTTTCTAAAGAAATTGAATTTTTTTCAGAAAAATCAGAACTTGCAAATAATAATAATAATAATGTACCTGCTGTTAATATTTAAAAGTTTTATATGTATTAAATCATATAGCCCATAGGCCCTTATCAAATTCTGTAGTGACCTTTAAAATTCTTCCACATCTTATAACCCCCTTTTAATTGTATTATTCATTGTTACCTTCAGTGACCTTTAAAATTGTTCCACATCTTATAACCTCTTTTTAATTGTATTATTCATTGTTACCTTCAATGATCTTTAAAATTGTTAAGTCCTCGGACGAGAGTCGGATGGTCTGGGCTTTCGACACTTTATAACCTATTTTTAATTGTATTATTCATTGTTAAACGACAAACTATTTGAAATCATACTCTCAGTAGAAATATCAGTATTAGCTGACAGATTTCTCACTCTTAAAACTCATCAACACTAAATAGCCATTAACTAAATTGAAACTAAGAAATGATGACTTATGCACACCTTTGTGTTAACGAATGGTGTCAATGTGCCATTTTCAAGATCAGCTGGTAAATAAAATTATATAAAAAAAAAAGCTTGAAGATAGGATTCATTAGTTGGATAAACATGCCATTAAGAAGTTCTCCAAAGCTTAGAATAGTACTTGGTAATAGCTATTTAGTGCTAATAAGCCATAAATGTGCTAATAAGTCATTAGTGTAATAAGCCATAAGTGCTAATAAACTTAACAAGAGTGAAATTAGTCCACCATTGTTGCACTGGGAATGTGGTATGTTAAAATTACTAATATTATAGCTAATTTGTACAATTCTGATCTGGTTTGAATAAAATTATCTAATTAAAGAAATTTAGATGCACATCACTCAGAAATTACAGCCAAACAACATAAAATTCTCACTCAGATGCTTTGAAAAAGATGTGAAAAAAAGAGATCTGTTTTAGATAAGAATGTGGTCAAAGCAAGAATCACACTGTCGAAAACTCAGGCCAACTGACTCATCCGAAGACATGGAGCAGCAAAAAGGAAGGCTGTCAAAGCCTTAAATAGTTTTGTTTGTATAATGTTTCCTTTGTTCATGATTATAATTCCTTCCTTTATTCAACAATCAGGCATAAAACATCAATACTGTCACATAGGAGCTTAGTTTTTATTTTTCAAATTTTAAGTTTGGTTTTTATTTGGCAAAAGAAGCTTGGTTTTTATTTATTCCTTTATTCAACAATATGGCATAAAACATCAATACTGCCACAGAGAAGCTTGGTTTTTATTTTTCCACATCCCAATTTTTAAATGTAATTTATCAACAAAATATTTTTAGAATCACTTATTAAACTTGATAGCTGAGTTGTTAAACATATTCGAATGTGGCTGTATAGTATGTATTGCAACACTTTAGAATAAAGTTAAAGCTGTCTGGGCTAGAAATTATAGAGCCCTTGACAAATTTTCCTGATAAGCCTCTATAAAGTCATGAATTTCTTTATAAAAATGATGAGTGCAATTATAAAGCAAAAATCTGTTTAATGTGCACCTAATCTAAAATTCAGATTGATTTATAAAGATTAGAATAAATGAAGCAAATAAGCTGCATCTTAAATTAATAGAAAAAAATTTTGGCATGTATAAATGGATAATGCTGTTAGCATTTAAGCGATTATTTTAGAATGCAAATGTGTTTTTGCTTGATGTATATAAAACCCTTTATTTTGCCATATTCATACTTAAAATTAGTAATGGACAAGTTTATGCAATATATAAGTTAGTGATTTATCGATATTGTATCAATAGCATTCATATCGATGTCATCAATACTCGGACCTTGGTAATAAAATTTTCTTAGCAATTTTTCTTGCGTTTTACAATTTTAAAGTTGGAATATATAAATATTAAATTAGAAACTAATTTATATGATTTTTATTTAAACAAACTATGTATAACAAAATTCAAGAGCATAATGATTATAACATGATCGAATTTAGACAAATATAGAGTAAAATATCTTTTATTCTGATCAAAAGTAACTGGGCATGATTTGAATATATAAAATTCCTAATAATCCCAAATTTTAATAATTTATAAGTTGTATAATATTAATGCTTGATGTTTATTCATTGAAATTCAGAGAATCACTTAATTAATTTTGAATTTTAAAAAAATGTTTATTTAATCTAGTGTTTTTGTAACTTATATTTTAAGATGTGTTTCATTTCAAAACTTTTACCATTTTCTGCATTTTTAGAAGGCTAAAAGTTCAAGATTATATTTTAGCAAAAAATAAAATAAATTTGTTGAATTAAGAAGTTTCTTTCCAAACTAAGGAAAAATTGTTGATACAATATGTATCATAAGCTATTGTATCGATACACAGTAAGAATCGTATAGAAGTGTATGCATGCAAAATATCGGTGTATAATAAGGTCATGTATCTATACACCCATCACTACTTAAAACAATTAAAAAGTTAATACAGTCAAATCTGCTTTAAACGGAATTTCAGGGGACCAGAAGAATTTTCCATCTTGAACAGGTTTCCTTTTCATGCAGGTTATTTCAGGAAAAGCTAAGTCAAAAATGCAGATAGTCCATAGTCTATATGTAATTACTTACTTATACTTGAATTTTGTTTAGATGCACTTAATTAATACTATATTATACTATAATAGCTAATTTAATTATTCTATGTATATACATAAATTTTTGTATACTGCGATCACAGAAGTATATGTAAATATAAAAATATTATACCCCATGTCCTTCATTATTAACTTATTACTATACCTTAAAAAATAGATAAATTTACTTATCGGAAAAATATTATTGCTTATCATGAAGCAAATAACCAACAAAAAAAAAAAAAAACTTTTTTAATTGGTATGAACTCTTAAAATAATCCAACATGGTTTTTTGGACATGTCTTACTAATGATGCGACTTTCTGTCAAAAACCGTGCATTGATTACTATTTCTAGTATTTCAGAATCTCCCTGATTTTGTTGAAATCCTTGGAAGTTCTGAAACAGCTTTCAGAAAATCACCATGATTTAATAGAAAGTTCCTTTTTAGTAGTACTGTTTTCATTTAAGAGTGAGACTTTGTCATTCTCTTGGAAATAAATGGCTGAAACAGATTATTTTTCCGTTCTTAGTTCATTACAACAGGTGCTTCATTAACAAAATTACTTTAGATTGGCCGTCCGTTTCCATGTTGTGCAGGTTCCATTTCACACAAGAGATATAACATAAATTTTCTATATTTTTGGACGTGGCTAAAAATATTTTCCGCTTATGACAGTGTTCCATTTCTTGCAGATCCGTTTCAAACAGGATTGACTAAAATAAAACACCCATAGCGTGCAGTGACATGAAGCAAAAGAAACAGTGCTCCACTCACAATAAATATCAATATATATTCATCAATTAAAGCAAGAAAATTTATAATTTGCTCACTTTTCAATTGCAACTTATGCAATTGGCATATTTATACTTGGTACCAAACCATTTTTCCTTAAAATTGTTTTTGCCCTGAGATGACCTAGAGAAGCATTCAAATTCCTGCATGGGTTAGAGCACGCAAAGGGAGCTTTTTTCTACTTGCTGTTATTATCGGTGTACTTTATTGTTAGCATTTAAGGGCTTCGCTTGCTTCATTTCACTGCAAAACTCAAAACTTGAATGTTTAGCAAAAAATATTTTCTGTGCACCAATTTTAAACATACAGTATTCTGTATAACTTCATCTTGTGAATTTTCATGTAACAGCTATATTTTTTGTTCTACTTTTCATAATAAAGTTAACTACAAATAATGAATATATGTCAACTGTATCATACAGCTTTACTTTTAACACTTAACAGTTCAGTTATGTTTGTAATGATTATACAAGAGAATTTTCAGTCTCTCCAACTGATTATTAACATAAACAAGTAGTACTACTGTGAATCTTATCAATGAATCCTAATTCTAGATATTGCTAAATAATATGCATGAGAGGGATGGATTTTATATTCCCTTGTCCTTTTATCCAAAAATCAATAAGCCTCCAATATTTAATAGTTAAAATAATTGCACCAAAATTCAGCCAATTTATTCGGGAGATACAACATATGGCTCCATGCATAAAAGTAAAATTTCCAGTATCTTGAACATGGCTCATAACTCTTAAACAATGAGGTCCATTTATTTCTAGTTACAAGTATTCACAACGTGATTACATATTTGATAACAGTCAATATATGTATTTTTCTTATGATTTTTACAATTTTAGATAAAAAAAAATGAAATATTTCAAAAACGGCACTTGCTAGTATTCTGTAAACCATGCTCTTAATAAGAGAAGTAGAGCACTTTTAAAAATAAAAATTTACATGTAACATGACTGTAATAATTTTTAACATTTTTATATATATACGGAGTAGGATTCAAAAGTTCCCGGACTGAGTCCATAACTTAAAAAATATTATCAATTAAAATGCTGAAACACATCCTCCTTCGAAATAAGACCCTTGCGCAACAACACACTTTTGCCATCGCTTGTAAAGGTCATCGAAACACTTCTAAAATCCATTTTTAGCGATGTTTAATTCAGCCTGCGATGCACTTTTAACTTCATCTGTGGATTGAAATCGACGACACTGCAAGCGACTTACTTGCCAGTTCAGGAAATCGGCTAAAGGTGCAGGGGGCGAGATCAGGGGAGTAAGGAGGATGTGGCAAATCAGTTGTTTGCGTTTTCGCAAGAAAATCAGTGATGGGGAGGGATCAGTGTGCAGGAGCGTTGTCATGCAAAAGCACCCATGATCTGACCCCTTTGGGCCTTCGATTAACATGCGGGAAACGATGTGTTGGCACACCCTATGCATGTTAAGATCCTTAGTTAGCATCCGTTGACATGTGGCCTCGGATATCCCAACTGATTTTGCTATTTCCGCTATTGTTTGCTGACTGTTCCCACGTACCGTCGCAGAAACCTGTTTTCAGCGGTGCGGGAAGCCTGCGGCCGGTCAATACGTTCATCATCTTCGGCACTTTCCCTGTCTTCTCTGAAACGTTGATGCTACTCAAAAGCTTGCGTTCGCGATAATGTATCACTGCCGTACACATGCTTCAACATTTCGTAAACCTCCGTAGCACTCTTTCCCAAGCGAACACAAAATTTGATATTAATTCTCTGCTGAACAAACACCATTTCTTTCAATCGCCAGTTACTAAGTGCACCCGTCTACAAAATATGAAGCAGTGGTGAGCCACCGACCACATAATTTGGGTCAAACCACTTAGAAGAGGAGGAGAACATAGTAACACAGAAACGTTATCGTAGTTGCTCTACTGCAAATATTTTTTAAGTTATAGACTCAGTCCGGAAACTTTTGAATCCTACCTCATATTTATTATTTTAAAAAAGTGTTCGAAAAATTGAGAGCCTTTCCCTGGCCCAACCTCATTGAAAATCAATAGAGCTCTTATGATTTTTGATTATGGGCTGCAATAATTGTACCAAATTTCAAGTGATTATCTGAATTTGTTTGATAGACACAGATATCATTAAAAAAATTATCTATTTGCATTCAAAGATGCTCAAAATGTGTAGATCCATCAGAATCTAAGAGCCATATTTTAAACCCTTCACACTTTTACGCATATACCATTTATTGTAAGAAAAGTAAAAGACTTCACAAAAAATGAAAGCATAAAAGGGTGCTTCACAAAAAATCAATTGTGAAGAAAAACTTTTTTCAAAACTTTCCAAATGTCAAACAGATCCATCACACAATAAGAAAAATGGATCCTTTATAAGATTTCAAAAAAGAACATTCATAAGAAGCAAAAAAGAATAGCTTCTTATTAGTTCAATAAACTATCTAAAAAATTATAAAATATGAACACTAAAAATATCTGATCAGTTAACAAAAATTGCTACACACAATGCAAAATTAGTAAATTTGCTACAAATTTTTCTGTTATATTCATTTAAATTTTTCATCAAATTATTTTATTTTTACAAAAATTAGATTTTTTAAGTCTAAAAACCTGGCCTATTTTCAGTAATAAATGAGATAGCCCCTCTTTAAAGGCAAGGTGAAAGAGTCATAATTTATTGCAATCCTAAATCAGTGTACATTGACGGAAGACTCTCAATGGTAGCATAATATATTTCAATGATAATCAGCTGGAGAAAGATTTTTGATATCTCATATTATATTTCATGTTATATTATTTATTTACATTTTTGGATCCAATGTAGACTTCAAAGAGGGGTGCACTTCCAATACTTATTTATGACCAAAGAATGTGTTTTGTGCTAAGTGTTTATTATTTTTTTTAAACTTGGTTGACTTGCATTAATTTCATGTATAGAATGTTTGAATTATTTTATGAAAGTTTTACCATTATACAGAAGCTTTATATCTTTACTATTCCATGGTTTTGTAATAAAACACTGGTTTGCACAATTTTTTCCACTGCAAATTTAGTTATCTAAATAATTTTGTATTAATATTTAAATTTTTTGTTTTAGTTCTATGTCTTTTGTAAGCATTCTTTATAAATTCTTATAAATCTATTCTTTTTTAATTCTAAATTAAATGAAATTAGTATTTTATATACTTTGTATTTAAGCATAAATTTCATATCATTGCAATAGCACTGTTGAATTTAATTGCTTATTTAGACATCTATTTACTAGAAAGAATAAATGTTTTAAATTTTGTAAATCTTAGTTTATGTGCAAAAATCGTTGCTATTCAAATAAAATATTCTCAATTATTCTTGACTATATTTTTAACCAAGTGTAATAAATTACGCACCAACAAGTGAATATTTATCTTGTGATAATATTAATATTCTTAGCCAGCATCTCCTTATTTTTAAAACAGTGGTTCTTAACATTTTTACCTTCACACCTGCCCTGAAAGTGAGCTTGATATTCATGCATCTCCTGAAAAAGAACTTCATGTGTTCACCCTTCCTATTTCGGAATTGATCAATGAATCAACGTTATAAATTTTCTGGGAGGCACTTTATGCATCCCCAGAGGAGATGCATAACACTATTTAAGAGGAAATTAAATAACCTTGTATGCTTCAGTTTTCTTATGTAAAGTTATGGAAACAAGTCTTAAATTCCACACTCAATAAATATTTGGGTTTTTTGCCAAATATAGATGCTGAAAAGAGAAATATTTGTACTCTTTGAATGTATGTCCACAAACATTGGGCTATTCATCATTGATAATGTAGATTTCATATGGATAACAAAGTATTTAATGAATGCTGAGATGTCTGACATGCATGAAGCATGTGGGGCTGCCAATGGAAACAGAAGAATTGTTGCAAGATTGTACTGTGAACGGTACTCTAACAAACATCTGCCAAACCACCAAATATACAGGGTGTCCCAAAAAGATTGAAACACGCTTTAATTCTTTATCTGTTGGAGATAAGTGGGCAATGTCATCATCATCATCATATTTGGCACGACAGCCCAGGATGAGCCATGGCCTTCCGCTGAAGATTCCTCCAGGACTGTCTATTTCTAGACCTGGTCTGCCAGTCTCTTACTCCAATCACTCTAAAATCCGAATCAACTGAGTCAAGCCATCTCAGCTTTGGTCTTCCTCTTTTTCTACTAGTAAAGGGCCTTGCAGCAAACATCTTCTTTACCGGGTCCCTTTCATCCATTCTAGCAATATGAGAGGCCCAGTTCATTTGCTTAATTTTAAAATATTTAATATCGGGTTCCTTAAAATATCTATAAATCTCTGAGTTAAAACGCCTCCACCATAGGCCATTCTCCTTTACTCCACCAAGGATGCCTCTGAGAACCCTATGCTCAAAAACAGCAACTCTACCCTCTCCATTTTTTGTTAAAGACCAAGTTTCCGAACCATACATTAGGACCGGCCTAATGATAGTTTTATAGATAAGGAGCTTTGTCTTTCTAGAGAGGAAACAAGACCTCAAAACAGGGCGAAGTCCAAAAAATGCCTTATTGGCCGGTGAAATACGATTTTGAACTTCAGGGATAATATCATTTTTTGCATTAACAAAAGATCCCAGGTATTTAAAACCAGAAACAGTTTCAAACTCATGTGGGCCAATTTTCAGAAAGTTGGCCGTTTCACCAGTTGGTGTTTTCTGTACTGGCATATATTTGGTTTTAGAGACATTTACAATCAATCCCATTCGACTTGCAATTACCTCCAAGGAGGAGAAAGCTTCTCTCAAGGCCGGAACACTCCTAGCAACTATATCGATATCATCAGCATAGGCTAGGAGCTGCACAGTCCTGTGTATGATGTTTCCCCGTACATCAATTTTTGAATCTCGTACAGCCTTCTCCAGTGCGATGTTAAAGAGAATGCACGAGAGTGAGTCCCCCTGTTGTACACCATTATTGACACTTAGGCTATCAGAAAGGACGCCCAAAAATTTGATTTTACATTTGGTGTCATGCAATGTACACATCACAAGTCTAATCAGTTTAGCAGGAATATTAAATTCATATCGAGTACCACTACTTTATATGATTTCTGTCTGTGTAATGCTTTATTTAGATGCATTTGTGATAAAAAATTTTGACACATATTAATGTATTTTTGATCTAAACAATTTCCATTGTCAATTTGTTTATGATCCCTATTTTCACTGATGAAACAGCCTGACAAAAGCATATTATGCACTTCTTTGTATCATTACAATCTTTACCTATTTGATATCATTAATACTTGAAAACAACAAGCTTATACCATGCAGTATGATTGAACATATTGATCCATGATGATATGATGTAAATTGATCTATATAATTGAACAATTTGCATATGATTGCTTAAAATGTACATTTTAAAAATATGACTTGTACTTGATGCAGTGCTGTGAAAGTTTAAACCAATATATACATCATTCAACTGAAAAAAAATATGGCTTATGAAGGTATTGAATGACCAACATACTACCAAAGCTAAAAAAACAAATATATCACAAATTTTAGAATAAAGTTACAATATTAATTATTAAGATTAAAAAAATATTCAGAAGCAGTTTATAAAACAGTTTATTCTTTTTCATCTTTAGATAACTCTGACAGATAATGAGAAAGTAAATTGGTTTGGTGGCTAATAGAGTTACTAATACTTGCAGCAGGGTAACTTAGCTGTTGAACCATTTCTCCGTGGACATTTCTTTTCAAAACTTGACTAATCTCAGCCAAATTACTTTTGCTATAAAATCTGTTTTCAATTATGCCAGCTATGAAAGAAAGAAAGAAAATAAAAATATTTTCATCTGTTATTTGAGTTTAATTTTTTTACTATAAATTTATCATAAATTTAGGCAAAACCACCATATTTAAGAATTATTTTTTTACCACAAATGACTTTTGTATTTTTATATTTTTTTAGTTTTGCATTAGTTAGTTAATTTCTAAGGAAAACAGTAGTTCATTATTAAGGATTCCCACTCCTTACATGCAACAAAAAAATTAGGACTTTCAAGGATTTGAAATGCATTTATACATGCATATTTTAATGCAGTTCAAGAAAGATTTCATACAAGTAATAATAAATATACAATTTACTAAATTTTCATAGTTTTTTATTAAGATCTTCAACAACTAATAAATTATTGAAAATAAAAATCAGAGAAGAAAATACTGTTGAATTTGAGCACTTACCTAAATATACAGTACTGACAGCAAGATCAATGGTACATTATATTGAATGTAAGAAATGGGATACTTGCACGCATAGAAAGAGGAATCTGGTTCATAATGGCATGTGACCGTGTATCACCTCTGACATCATGTACAAGTATTTGTACACTTGTACATGTAGAAAAGAATACTGACATAACCACTCGTGTCGCCTCTGGCATCATGAACTAGTATCCCATTATAATCACCCATATGAAGTATTTTTCCTGACATGCATTATACAATTAATCAAAGGTAGTAAAACAAAAACAAAAAAAAATTCATGGGGAAATCATAAAAATTTTACAACTGAGGATGTACACTAACATTTAAAAAAAAAAGTTTACTGTTTACTAAGCAGTAATACAAATAACTACTACATGACTCAATATGCATTATATTATAATTTTTTTTAATTGATACTGGCATTCATAAAGCATTAAAATTCTGGCTATGTAATCAATGCCATTATGAGATCAGATCAAGATTTTTAAGTGGTCATTGTTTTGATACATTATATTGTACGGGCCAACGGCCGTACCGTGTTGAAAACACCGGTTCTCGTTAGATCACCGAAGTCACGCAGCATCGGGCGCGGTTAGTACTTGGTGGGTGACCACCTCGGAACACCGCGTGCTGTTGGCCATCTCGGGTGCGGTATCCCCGTGGTTTGCGCGCTATTTTAGCACGCTACCACAAATGCCGCCGTGTTCATGCAGAGTACGATCACGTTAAACATGTGGGTCCGTAAGTCCTTCCGAGAGGTTGGTGGTAGGGGAAGGAGGGTACGGTCCCTGTGGATGCCTCCCCCACTGGGTTCCGGTCTAAATTGGTTGGCACTTCCCGGCCGTCCATACAGTTACCTTACACCTTTCTGGTAGCCGTCCGTCCAACTAGTTACTCTAAGTCCTCTGGACGAGTCGGACGGTCTGGGTCTTCAACACCTTTCTGGTAGGTCGGACGGTCTGGGTCTCAACAACAACATTATATTGTACATACACAGATTTTATTTTTTAATGCAGTGGCTGTTGTCCTATAACACATCTTTAAATTTAGAAAAGGATACTTCAGCATCAAAACTCTTTGTGGGTACTGAGCGACAATGGATGGCAACTTTACGTAGCTAGGAAAATAAAATTTTCTTGTATTCCAGAAATCTATCACACCTTTGCTGACACAAAATTCTTTTACATTCACTTTATATGAACAAAATTTACATTTTAATGGGTTCTCATCTTTGAACATAGGATGTGGCTGAAAGCAAACAAATATTTTTCATCGTCTAAACAGACGCAATATATTTGTTATTTAAAAAAAAAAAATAAAAATAATAAATCATTGCAAAACAATAATCTAAAAATTACATTAGAAATTGGTAATAGGGAAAATATCTGAAATTCACAAATATATTTGATATTTGTGAAACGTTAAAAAAGTCTCTAAAATTCTTGGAAATTTGAGCTGTGAAATAATCACTGCCCTACATATAGATATTGGACAAACCAGTAGTTGGTAAAGATTTGCTTTATTTAGCTGTTGTACTTATTACAAATCATCAATTTTCTGAGATTTTTTCTAAGTTATTTTTCCATAGAGGGGGTCTCTCTATCTTTGCTGAAATCATTATTTTCCATATGAAAAATAAATACCTTACGGATTTTTGATGAAAATTTAAGTACTTTTAAAAGCCCTTGAAAATGAAAAATAAGGTCTGTGAAAACCCTGTTATTTATAATCTAGAAATTCAGCTAAATCTATGTAGTTATATAAACAGGATATGGGAATAGAGTTAATATTTTACCATGTGTACTGCTTTATAGCAGTACAAACACTAAAATGTCTTTAACTTACGATCATTTTGTTAATGTTATAAGGTGTTATATTGTCCAGAGGAAACACTAGATATTATGATTTACTTTTATCTATGGGGATGAGAGGCTGATCAAAAATCCGCTTTTGTCACTTAATAACAGCATGCAAGAAAGTCAGTCAATATATATGTATTATCTATTTAACTAAGACATTAACACTAGGTATAACATTTAGCCTTCTTTATTTTCTACAATGTTTTCTTAATTATGATGATTATACTTATAAGGCTTTCTTGTGAAAATTATAGTAGTGTATATAATAAATTAACTCTGCGCCCCAATTGGATTTTTAAAACATATCTCTACATTAATAAAACACTAACTTCATGTGTTTTTCTGGAATTACATTCCGAGAATAATCCTGTTTACTATATACTCCCTTTAAACACTACTTAATGGTTTGATACATTTTAAATTTAGGATATTGTTGAAAAAAATATGCATTTTGAAGTAATTTTTATTTGGTGAACAGCCAAATTTGGGACATTTCTAAACATGAATGCTTCCCATTCTTTGAAAGTATTTGAATTAGATCAGTATATGGCACAGAAATATTTATGTTTAAATTTTACATGCTTATTTTTATAGTACTCAAATGTAACTTCATATATTACATGAACAAAAATCACCAATAATTGTGAGTAGAGCTCCTGACTTTATGCACAATCAATAATGAACTAGTTCACAATGTAAAAATGCTCTTTTGTTGATTTCATTGAAGCTCTTCATATCAATAAAAATTCCAGTAATCTGGTTAATGATTTGTCAATGACTCCATATTTCTCTGAAGTATGGCATGACCACATATAATTTTTTATTTGTGTTTATATTCTGCATTTTATTTTTTCCTGTTTGCTTCTTGTGTTCATGTTTCCTTAGTTCCCCTAGTTTTATTTCTCTTCAATAACACTAGGTTGTTGTTGTTGTTGTTGTTGAGACCCAGACTGTCCGACCTATCAGAAAGGTGTAAGGTAACAGTTTAGACGGCCAGGAAGTGCCACCCAATTTAGACCGGAACCCAGTGGGGGAGGCATCCACAGGGACTGTACCCTCCTTCCCCTACCACCAACCTCTTGGAAGGACTTACGGACCCACATGTTTAGCGTGATCGTAGACCACATGAAAACGGCGGCAGTTGTGGCAGCGTGCAAATCCAGCAAGCAAACCACCGGGCTACCGCACTCAAAATGTGCCAACAGCACACGGTGTTCCCAGGTGGTCACCCACTCAAGTACTAACTGCGCCTGATGCTGCATGACTTCGGTGATCTAACGAGAACCAGTGTTTTCAGCACGGTAGGACCGTTGGCCAATAACACTGAGCTGTATCATTTAACCATTTTTAATTTGGCTGACATAATCTTGTGTTTATTTGAGCATTCAGGTCCAGATTTGTTATATTAAAGAAAAATTTTTAAATGATCTCTGAAATGTTTGTATGCTTATTTGTCTTTATTTACACTGCATTTTACGTTGTGAACCAGTTCATTACTAATGATTGTATCCTAGAGTCATGCTCTTAGAGCAGCAACCAGTATTAGGAATAATTTTTGCTCTCATTAGAACTCATCAGCATGCTCTCATTAGAACTCATCATTGACTGCACTTACAGCAAGAAAACTTGCTAAAAATCATAATTTTGCAAACCTCTAGAGACCAACACAGTGTCATATTACACAACTGGCATCAAATTTATGCAATATTAAATTTGAGCCACATGAAATTACAAGATCAGATTCATGGTCACAAAACCCACCAATAGAATATGTTTCAAAGCTTTAAATTATGCTTTCAGTTCAGTAGCTAGCATTGGTCTCAATAGAGATCACTCAACACCCAATAGTAATTAATCGCACTACAAATTTGCTGCTAGTACAGTACGTTACTTGGTGTTGGTCAACTCTAAGTGCAGAACCAGTCTACTGAAACTAGTTACTGCACTGGGAGCATAATTCTAAATTTTGGAACAAGTGGGTTTTAATGATTACAAAAGAATATGGCTTTCATATAAAAAAAATTAATGAATTAAATATATTTATTTTCTTAACTTTAATATAATAAATTTAGAATGAGCTCTTTGTAGCCATCCTTAAAATACTCTAGAAACCCATTGTGTATAAGATTGTTGTAATGGTACCATATAAAATTCTAAAGCTCTTTTAAACTATTTGTATTTATTGAAGTATAGTTTTGCATGCATTATACCCAAAATGGAACTTTAATATTGCATTTTAATACTTGCTAATTACAGAAAATATACTTCAACAAATAAAAATATGAGTATTTATAATTTGGAGCATAAAGAGTTAATGTTATTTCTATAAAAATAAGATAATATATATATAGCAAAAGATACTTACCAAGTAATATAACTTTTTCATTTAATATTCTAGTAAGTGTTAAAGCATCAGTTACGGAAACTTCTGGACTAAAAGCTATACCACTACTTGAATCAAAAAGTTGTAAAATGGCTTGATATTTAGTTCCTTTTAAAGCAAGTTTTAGAATGCTTGTGGTGTAAATTTGAAAAGACATATTCTGAAAAAGTTTTCAACATGATTTTAGTACATTAAATATTGATTTGAAATATTTATTAACTGACATAAATACAACAAAACATTTTTTATTCCATAGTCATTAACACATGACTTTCACTACTTTTTAACAAATTTTGATTTCATGTGGAAATCTTATTTCAATATTGCTGCAAATGTATCAAAAGAATTAATTAGTATATAGGAAAGGCATGTGCTGTCCACATAAGATATTTTTAATTTATATTTCAACACTTTATAAATGTTGTGTAGCTATAAAGTAAAATATAATTGAATCAATACCATATTGAAATATAAACAAAAATTTATGTTAAATAATTACTGCATCAAGTATTTCATAAAAAAATCTATTACATAAACTTAGTTTCTGGTGATTGCTACTATCAGGGTGAGTACACTTTCCTTTAAAAAAATTTCAAGGACTTTCAAATACCATGCAATTAATTTTCAAGGACATCATTTCTTCCATATTTTGAAGTTGTATGAGTTTCTGAAAGGAAAAATCATAGCAAACAAACATTACTGTTTAATGTTGAAGTTGTTGAGGAAATTTTTGGGGAAAAAAAAAAAAAAAAAATGTTGTTTAGAAAAATTTCAGCGACAACGTAACTGCTAAGGAAATTTCCAGAGAAAGCAGAACTTCTCAGAAAAAACACAATACTGTGAATATGCAGAACACTTTCAACCCTGCCTTTTTCAACTGCTTTCAAGGACTTAACCAAGAAAATGTGAATTTTCAAGTACTTTCAAGGTCTTGAAAATGTTAATCTAAAATTCAAGTACTTTACCAATTTTCAAGCACCCATATGCACCCTGTACTATGTAAGGCAGGTCACACATTGAGGGCGTATGCTGCATTATGAAAAATGTGGTTCGTTTTAAACAATGATTACTACCTACTATCTACACACTGCACTGAGACACAAAATCCATGAGAAAAATCAGTTTCTAGTGCATATTTGAGCAACATACGAGATTCAGTGTGATGTGAATTCCCCATATGTGGCCTGCCTAAGGATGTACTGCTATGGGAAAAAAATGAACCACCCCTCATCATTTTGCCATTGTTCGTTGTAGAGCAAATTAAAAAATATATCATTCAATAGGGAATAACGTATTTTACAAATTCATATGCAAAAAATTTGCATTCAAATTCTGCACAAATATCAAAATGTTTGATAGCAACACCCAGTTTTGGTGTCATAAACAAATTCTACATATAAATGTTTATACAGTTCTTGTCATTATATCTGGAGTGGAGATATTACAGTTTTAAATGTGGAGATGATTTGGGAATCATCTCCGTATTTAAAACCATAACTCGAAGAACGAAATTATTGTTACTCGATCAGAACTGTCCTAATAAAATGGATCATTTGCTATTTTCCCGAAAGGCATTACTGATTTAAACTGATTTCTTATCTTGAATTTGAAAACATCAAACCCTCCTTAATCTGACATTTTATAGGGTGGTGGAATTACACGAATAATGGAATTGGCACATTGTAAAAACATTTGGGTCAAAAAAATTATCCCTAATAATTATGTCAAGTTTTAAGCATTTCGGTACAGTCATTTATGAATTATAAGTATATAAAATTCTGAACTCATAATGTTAAATTAGTTTCCCAGACTTTTATTCACATCATTATATATATATTTTTTTTCAGTCATGCTGATTACTTTTGATTGTGTTAGCATTAAATCAATATATATTTTTTTATTTTCAATATTAATTGTCATATATAATATGAATAGGATATAGTTTTATATAAATCGTTTCAGAAAGACATTTTATTTTATATGACTATGTAAAATTTTAACTCTTTCTTCTCAGTAATTTCTTTGATCTAAGATAATATTTAAACAAGAAAGATCAATCATATATAAAGCATTGATTATGAAACACTTTTAAACTACAATGCAATTTTATTTAAACATCTCTAAAATTCGATACATTCAGTGGTAATATTTTTAAAATTATCACAATACTACAATAATTTATTATATTTGAAAACTTTATAGAAAAAAATAACTTTATTCAAATGGCGTCATTGAAATATAAATTGTTCGGCTCTATGAAAAAGCAGTAAAAGTTTCATTCATAAACATTTATTCTATTGCTTTCATTCATCACAATACTACAATAATTTATTTTACTTAAAACCATGGAGGTAAAAGTAATTTAACCCTGTGTTTAAAACTTCACTGAAAAAGTCTGCTATAAAAGTGTTTGTTCTCTATATAAAATCAATGACTATTTCATTCATATCAACTATATTGCACACTCCAGTGCTAAATAATTTTGCATTAAAGAAATTCAGGGATTCTTATACAACTCCTCTTACAGCATGATGTTTTTACAATCTCCATAAGTGAAAATTAGGTTTCATTGTAGAAATAATCAAAGTTTGATGATCATTTAAACTCGAATACATTGCAATTGCATTATTTCAGAACATTGATGCACAGAAATTAAGCAAAAATAATGAGTTTTTAAGACGGATACAACACAATATAAATTATAAAGAACTTTAAAAATCACGATTTTGACACAAGATGGATGCCATATTTTATTTTGAAGTGGGTCACGTGATTTCTTCATATAATGATCACATGATCTCTTCATATAATGGGTGTAATTATTATTTTAATTTTTATTTAAAAAACTACTGAATATATTTTTCTGAAATTTTTTTTTATATATTTTATGTGATAATTTGAATATTTCCCAAAACTTTCGAAGCAGTTTGTGAATTTTAAACTTGCTTAAAAAATGCTTGAAAAATTAGGTCCCATAGGGTTCAATGTAATTCATTTTTTCAACTCTAGTTCAATCCAAAACTAATTGGGTGATATTATTCATTTATATTCCGTTAGGTCCCACAGACCGTCTGAACAACATACTAAAATTTCATTTTGATAGTCATTTTTAAGGCAGTTATAGTGCGAATGGACAGTACATAGACAGATAGACAAACAGAATGAACAAAGTCATAAACACTTTTCTACTATGTTGTAAAGTGTTAAAAAGTTACAGAAATGCATTGATTATCAGGGTGCGTCTATACTACACTTTTTATATAAATTTTCATAATAATTTGATAAAAAGTAATGTCCATTATAATAAAATATAGGATAAGTTTTCAAAATTTTTCTTTGAAATGTAATGTATCAAGTTAGTCATTTCCTTTTGCAACTTGTGGATGCCTTCCTAAAGTCATCATAATGATGAAAATGTAAATATAAAGACTACCAGGAGAAAAAAAGCTGAAATTTTATATAATCATATAATAAATTCTTCTGGATCAATGTTCATCAAAATATCTTTTTATATAAATTTTCATAATAATTTGATAAAAAGTAATGTCCATTATAATAAAATATAGGATAAGTTTTCAAAATTTTTCTTTGAAATGTAATGTATCAAGTTAGTCATTTCCTTTTGCAACTTGTGGATGCCTTCCTAAAGTCATCATAATGATGAAAATGTAAATATAAAGACTACCAGGAGAAAAAAAGCTGAAATTTTATATAATCATATAATAAATTCTTCTGGATCAATGTTCATCAAAATATATTCAAGTTGCTATTTATATTTTTTTTAATATTAAGTTCATAATTCTTATTGCATATCAAATATTATTTAAAGAAAAATTACATAGATTTTGTTTGGGTAATTAATAGTAACGTAATAAAAAAATATTCTGTGTGATAAAAAGACTATTTGGAAGATGTGAATAAAAGTCTGGGATAATTTAACATTAGGAGCATAAAACTTTGCATTCTCATAATCTAGAAACAGCTGGACCAAATGACTTGAAATTTGGTATTCGTAGTCAAATTTTGATGCAGATTTAAAAAATCTGGTGTGCTGCCCTTGGAAATTTTTAAACTACATTATTACATACACATTTAGATAGAAAGACAGCCCCATATGCAAATTTCATGCATATGAATTTGTAGAAGATAACGTCCAAATTTAATATGGCCTTTTTTTTTTAAAGTATATTTAATTTTTGTTATGTTTTTGCTGTTCAACCATGTTTATATATCTGTTTTATTGTAGATATCTTTGAAATGTTTTAAAAATATACACTATGATAAGGAGCATTGTCAATAACAATCACATTGTTTTGTTTGATATTCAGGAAGAATTTTTCCTTAAACCAGGTTTCATATGATTCACCATTTATTTCCCCATGATAGTCTTCAGCATGTATTTTTGTTTGTAACATATCACAGGCATTTAACACAAATCCATCATCACTTCCAGAGTGTATTAAAATAAATCTGGACCCTTTTTCTGATGGAGCTTTCATTCCAGATAACAAACCACTTGAAAAAGCTTGTTTTGCAGACTGAATTATGGGAAATGTTGGAAAAATAAACATGCTGGGTAAATAAACATAAAATATTATCAAATCACAGATCCAATGACAGCATGCTAAACTGGATAATAGAATAAATGATTTAAGATTTGGCTTGGCTGCAAAAGGAAATAAAAAAACATTGCTAATAAATCTGCCAATAATAATAAGGTGGAAATAAATTTATATTACTTATTTTTTTAATTTAAAATATATTTTTATCATGTCAGATATGTATTTAGGGTAAAATATTCTGAAAATTTCAAATCCGTTTAAATTTTGGGTCTATCCTTAATAGTTTTAAAAATAGAAAGTTTAATTGGAAATAAAAAATGAATTTTAATTTTTTCAAAAACGATTATGGTCTCCTGCACAGATTTTCCACACAATGATTTGTTACCAAGATCAAGCCAACTAATTTTGCCATGTACGGGAATAAATACAAATATTTCACTTCTTCACGTATTATTTATTTTTAGTTATCATGTTCACACTCACGGATACACGCATTTCAAAAGTATGCAGAAGATCTTGAAAAATGTACTTTAATCAAAATCTTGATTTTAAAAAAAATAGAGAAACCAATAATTTTTCTACACTATGCAGGAGAAAATAAAAATTATCTTCAGATTGTGAAGATTGGCATTGAAGATAAGAAATTTTTATACAAGTCATTGTTAGACGAAATTTAATTCAATTTGTAAGAATGGATAACCTGGTTCCAGCCAGACTAGAACCCGGGCTATGAGCTTACACGACCGACACTATAAGGTTAAACCAAATGCTAGCTTTGGGTCCGAACTTATAATTGGCTACTGATTCTAGGGACTATGCACTAGATTTGACATTTTGTATCAGCTTTGACACATGGAAATCTCTCCGGCTGCCTAAATAGCTGCTCTATGTCCACGGATGAGCCGGACGGTCTGGGTTTTCGACATGGAAATCTCTAAATTGGTGCAGTAAACTACCATTTTGGCATAGGGAAATCACTAAACTGGAACAGTAAAGTAGCAACCAAAGAATGAACACGTATTTAAGACTTCTTTTTTACAATGTTTTAATTAGATTTACTTTTAAAACAACCAATTTTTCAAACGCTTGATCAGAGAGTTTGTGATTTAGGAAAATTTAATATGGTTACATAAGAAAGCCTTCTTTTCATGAGTCCAGAAGAAGGCATGGTCCAGATAGCCTGATCTCGGCAAAATATTTAGTAATATATTGTCAACTTTTAGAAACCGCAACTACTCGAATTTTCTAATTTGGATATGAATTTCAAGAGTTACGCTGCTTTTTGAGATCTTTCCAAACAGTATATAAGTGGGTCATTGCTGAGTTAAACTCAGTTGATGTGATATGATAAAAGGGAATTATAAAATATGCCAACATTCTTCTGTTTTGTAAATGAGTTTAATTGCTGTTTTATCGTACAAAAGTATTTTGTGAAGTTGTAAGATAGCTAAAGAGTTAGTTGTATATTGTTCCTATTTACACTCATTGGTGCTTTAAATAGAAGCATTAATTATTCAGATATTCAGACTCATCCTTGTATCCTGCGAATACACTCATGATTTCAGAAGATATGTCACAACAGTATTGAGTGGAGTGATTGAATAAGAAACGTGTCATGTCAAGTAAGATAATTGACCTTGACTGACACTATTAGTAACCCCATATACACATCTCATCTTCAATGCACTAGAACAGAGATGCAACTTTGACTTTTCAATTATCATCTTTGGGACAATTAATAATTAACAATTAAAAATACTTGAATTAATTGCAATTGATAATTAAATTAAATTCCAAATTAATTGCAACTACTTTAGGAAGTTGTTGCAATTAATTTGCAGTTTTAATTGATTGATTGATTAATGCCCACTACTGATGAAAGTTAAGAATCAACTGAATTCAAGCATGCTGAAATTTCTATTCTAACACTGATTAAGTACTTATTTTGAAAAGTATACAGGGTGTCCCAAAAAGATTGAAATGCTCTTTAATTCTTTACCTGTTGGAGATAAGTGGGCAATGTAAATTGCAAAAATGTTAAAAGTAAGGTAGGAAATAAGACTATGTTAATGAAATAGTCCTCCCATTCATTTTCAATAAGTTATACTTTTTAAATTTTTATTTTAGTGCAACAAGATCATTAGAAAGAACTGCATATCTGTATCTTTAAAATTGAGCGAATTATATTTAATTGAAAATTGAACATTGTGAATGGGGACCATATATCGAATTAGAAATGTAAATTTGTGACATATCGCAAAAAAGATAAAACTGGATGATAATACATAGGGTACCCAACCGCATAGTGAGTACCACTGATTTATCTTTATAATGCTTTATTTCGATGCATTTGTGTGAAAAAATTTTGACACATATTGATGTATTTTTGATCTAAACAATTTCCATTATCAATTTGTTTATGATCCCTATATTCACTGATGAAACAGCCTTTCACATGGTAAGGAAAAGTGGCATAAGTCAGATTTTTTCCTTTATCATAATTTAGTTGATTTTAAAGATACTGATATGTGGTTTTTTAATGATCTTGTTGCATTAAAAATAAAAAATTTCTGATTGACCAAATTTGTCTAAGGGGGTCATATAAAAATTAAAAAAGTGTAACTTTTTGAAAATTAATGGGAGGACTATTTCATTAACATAGTCTTATTTCCTACCTTACTTTCAACATTTTTGCAATTTACATTGCCCACTTATCTCCAACAGGTAAAGAATTAAAGCATGTTTCAATCTTTTTGGGACACCCTGTATAATAAGGGAATCCTCAGTATATATGGGTGTTCATTATGATCCGAATCCACTTCAAGCTGTAAGTTCATAAGAGTGCATTTTTAAATTCAATACTTTGTAGTTCACTGACACCCAGATAAAATTGCAGCCAAATGAAAAGCTGACCAGCCAATTAAGATATATATAACACTTTCAGTATGTGATTCATTCACTCAATTCAAATTAGTGAAAGTTAACAAAGGTTTTTCAAATGTAAATTATAGAAAGTACACAAAACTATCTGAAATTTAAACTACACTGTAAATAAACAATGCTTTTTAATAAATAACTGAAAAGGAAACAAAGTTTTTGTTTAATTTCATTAACTATTTTAAAATTCAAAATTATAAGGAGTGAATAAGGGTATTTTTGAATTCAAATAACTGAAAAATAGTCTTTAAATTATTAATTAAGAAAAGTAAACCATCATAGTTGAAAAGTGTTTATGACTTTGGTTATTCTGTTTGTCTGTTCAAGGGATAACTGCCATAAAAATGACTTTATCGAAATGAAATTTTAGTATGTTGTCAGACAGTCTGTGGGATGTTTGGAATGAAAATGAATAATATCACCTAATTAGTTTCAGATTTAACCTGGATTGAAAAAATGAAATACATTGAACCTTATGGAACTGAATTTTTCAAACATATTTAAAGTGAAGTTAAAATTCACAAATTGCTTTGAAAACTTTAGAAAATACTGAAATTATCACACAAAATATGTAAAAATAATAAACGCACCCATGATAAATGAATAAATAGATCACTTGATTCATTGCAAAATAAAATATGGCTTCCATTTTTTCCGTTACCATACAGAAATTTAAAGATTGGTTAAAATTATATTTTGTGCCACATTGTTATAATACCACTTTATTTTTGCATGTTATCTGTGTATCTAAATTCTGTGCCAACACAATTTTAAATTATTCCTAAACTTTGATTATTCCTACAATGAAGACTAATTTTAATGTTATACTATAGCATGCAGTTTGTAAACAAATCAAGTAATTGTATACAAATTGCTGAACATTTTTAATGCAAAATTATTAGCTTTAGAGTTTGGAATATAAGTGATATCAATGAAATATTTATTGATTTTACACAGAGAGGCAGATGATTCATATTTCGATCATTTGAATAAAGTTAATTTTGTGTAACAAGCATTGTCTTTTTGATGAAGTTTTAAGTTTTCAAGTATAATAAATTGCTGTAGTACTGTGATAATTGAAAATATATCAATGCTGAATGTATCACATTTTAGAGATGTTTAAATAAAATTGCATTTCAGTTGGAAAGTGTTTCATAATCAATGCTTTATGCATGATTGATCTCTCTTGTTATAATTTCAAGATTTTTCCATAACCACTGTATTATTAAAATGAGACAATTTTGTTATATAAATTAATGCATTTAAACTTATATTCCCATTGATTTTATTTTACAATTGTATGGATTTTGGTTCAACATGTTCTTCTGGCAACCATGTACTTTTAGATTGAAAGAAATTGTGCCGAAATGGTGGCATTTTTTTTTTTTTAATTCACCAATAGGGTTGGTAAACTATATAAGGCTTATGAATTCCATCTAGCATTGCAAAATATAGCAAGTAATAAAATCACATAATATCAGAAAAATGCTTTTATACACAACATTCACTAAATCATCAATCACTGCAGAAGCCAATTTGTATAAATAAAAAATATAAGAACTATCTGCTTATGCAAATTACTACTTATATAAGGTAACCAGAAGTGGCATAGAGTCTAAAAAGATGAACTTCCCATGTTTAAAATCTAATTTAAAGAATTATTTAAACATATTTTTATTCATTATAATTTTTTAAATAACTCTCTGAATATATACGCATTTTTTAGAAAATTGTTGTATAAAATAATATACTAGAGGCTGAAATCATTCAATCTTTGTGGTCTACTGAGTGAAACGTATTAAAACCTGCTAACTGTGAAAGACCTACCTCGATGACAAGGTAACTAAAATACAGAAGGTATGGCTATTGCTTCCCCCATTTTCAACCCCTTGTACATGGTCTAACTTAAGACATTAATTAGATGCCAAACTTGACATTTTATCAATGATCCATAGGTGAGGGTGGGGAGTAAGAAAGAAAATTTTTCAGGCAAGGCTAATGGATCCACCATTTTCTTTCAAATGTGGTTCTACATATTAATTAATTGCCACAAAAATAATCATTATTTTCAATACTCAAGAATGAGACATTATCCATGAATAACCTGACATTCAAGATAAAAAGATACATTTGTAATGACTACCATTAAAGTGAAGTAGTTTGCAAAGTAGACTTATCTCTTTATCTCGGCATCAGTATGACAATCAACATCAATATGGCGAAACATCCATTTAATGCATATTTGGGAGATTTAGAAGGAATAAATCTGATTTATCCTTTAAAAATCAACACAAGAATCTCAGACAAAAGTGATTAATAATTTTCTAGTAGATTTTTAACATATTGTAATTATAAAATATTAAACAATAATGTAATTATAAAATATAAAATTAAAAATAATGTAATTATAAAATATAAAATATGAAGTTTTCATAGTATAGTATATATTTGTAAATAATTAATATATAAAATTGTTTAAGGACATTGTTGATTACAGTGATTTTCAACTAAGCTTATAATCCAGATTTATTTCTCACCAATTTTCAGTGCACATTTTTTAATTGCTTAATTTAGTTTTAGCTATTTATAATTACAAAACTGATATATTTATTCTATCACTTGCTAATAATATTCATATCTCTACTTCATACATTGGTACCTGTAGAACCTTTTACAGAGGAGAGGGGGGATAAACTCAAGCATAAGATGTACAACATTGACTAGCTTGATGTTCATCTTTGTATGTTTAATTGGGAGAGTGCCCACTCCTTGGCCTCACCTATGGGCAACCATGACTTCATATTTAATAAAATGGTTGTAAAAATTCATAGATATGAAATGTTATATCTTCTATATATATTCATCTTATATAGGTAACATATTTTAAAATCTTGTGCATGTCATCCACTCATTGCATTTTTATGTTAAATAATTTTATTTTACTCAACAAGAAAATAAAACTTATTGAAAATGTGAATTCCGATATAAATTTCACTTGTAATACCAAAACAATGATATTGTGATTTTAGAAAAACAGTCCTACTTTTCAGCTGTATGCCCCACTGTCCAAAGTTGTGGAGTCTGTATATTAAACTTTAGACTCCAACTCAGATTTCTTTTTCCCTACTGTCTGACTCAGGTATAAATAACAAATTATAGTAATTTTTGTTATTTATACCAGATATTTTGATATTCTATGGATCTTTGGTTTAACGATTTATTTTATAAAAGTCCTATTGTAATCAAGAAAGGCTACACATGTCACAATTATTGCCATAGAATATCAAAATTCTGACAAAATTTTCTATACATTGACAAATTTCATACACTTTTAGCAAAACTTTGTAGTGTAGTGTGCTAAACAGAGTAATTGTATGATTGGGGTCTCATGCAGTATTTTGAATTCAGAAGTATCCATTCCTATTAAATTTCAGACAACCATAACTTTCATTTCATCAAAATATGTTTCTGTGTCAATCCTTATTTTATTACAATATTAACATTTTTTATTAATAAATTTTTAATTGATAAACATTTTATGTTTCTTAAAATTTTTTACCAAATGTATTTTTTTTTTTTTTAAATTATTAAAAAAATAAAATCTCTATATTAAAAAAAAGTAGCTGGCACCACGGCTGAAGCTGACACCACTGTTTGACAAATTTCTCAAGATTGTACCGCTTTGTACCACAAAAACTATTGAATATAAAAGTATGAAATTTGGTACACTTGTAGAAAAAACTTTGGGAATATGCTGAAATAAACCATTTTTTGATATATATTATCTCTCTATATTAAAAAAAGTAGCTGACGCTGAAGCCGCCATTTGACAAATTTCACATTTCTCAAGTTTCTGTGATGTACCACAAAATCTATAGCATATAAAATTATGAAAGTTGGTACATTTCTAGAGAAATATTAGGGGTATACACTGATATAAACTTTTTCGATTTAAAATTTAGTTTAGGAAATATTTAATGTCAAAGTCAAAGGAAGAGTTTTTGAGCTGCAAGTTCGCGTCCTGGGCAGACTAACATTAAAAATACCTCCAATTTTTGTTGATATGTACCTAAATATTTGAATTTTCACAGGACAGAGCCCTTTTTTTAAATTTCAGTAAAGTTAATGAGTTATTCAATTTTTTATGCACTTCTGAAGTGAAAATTTTCCTTCTCTACGGGCGAAGATTTAATTGATTGAGATGTTTACTAGTTTCTTTCTGATTGGTTTTTGGCAGAAACATTACAAAATAGGCGAGGACTAAGTTATTAAAGCATTAAAAGTATAGATCTTTATTTCTAAACACAACTACAACATCAGTAGTGTACTTTAGAAAATGTGAAATGTTGATAATCATATGACTTATCGTTTATTCCGACAAACAAACAGAGCATTTCACAAACATTGTTGTAATGAATATTAGGATGTCATTGTTATACTGCACAACAATTAAAAGTTTTATTGTTGTAAATATCTCTATACTGAAAGCGTAACACGTATTATGAAACTGTATTAAGAACAAGCACCAAAACTTACAGTTATGAAATTTTGCCGTTTCTTCCTAATACAGTTAGCTATCATTCTTAATAGCATGCGGCAAGAAAGGATTCATGATGCAGGTTCAGCAAGAACAAGGAAGTAGAAGACAAAGCCTTCCAACTCATGAAGTGGTATTCTTAGTTGGCGAGCATAGTGATTTGGAAGCTGAACTTGGTGACATTGTTCGTGAAGTTAAGGGAGTTGATGAACGTCAACTAATAATGAGACGAAGTCCCTACATGGACATCACACATGCGGCAAGTTGTGATTAATGAGTGGCAGTCAATGGACAAAGTCCTGGGATTATGCGAGCTTCAGTGAGCGTAAGCGATCTGGAGGCGAAGCCTCCCGACTCATGAATCGAGATACAGGGTCCATCAGCGGTAGCCAATGAAGGGCGGAGGCTCAGGATTCTGTGAGTGTAAATGAGTATAGGACACGTAGGCGATCATGTGAGCCGTCCGAATGAGTGGCATTCAATGGAGGGCGGAACCCAGGGATTCTGCAAGCATCAGTGAGTGTCAACAATTTGGAGGCGAAGCCTCCCGACTCATGAATCGAGGCACGGGGTTAATGAGCGGTAGTCAATGGAGGGTGGAGCCTCTGGATTCTGCGAGTGTCAGCGATTTGGAGGCAAAACCTCCCAAATCCTGAATCGAGATATGGGGTTAAAGAGCGGTAGCCAATGGAGTGCGGAACCTCGGTATTCTGCGAGCGTCAGCGAGTATGGGGCATGTAGGTGATCGTGTGAGTTGTCAGAATGAGCAGCATCCAATGGAGGGTGGAGCCCCGGGATTCTGCGAGCGTGAGTATAGGAAACGTAAAAGGTCGTATGCGCCATCCATATTGGAGGAGCTAGCGAAGTGAGTTTTAGGACACTGGTGAATGTCAGTTAACAAGGATGGTATTCATTTGAATATTATGCCTGCATAGCAGAGGGCATGAAAGTCCAAGCGAACCGAGCGTCAGTGAGTAGGAAGTGAAGCCTCCTGATTCACGAATCCAGTTAAGGGGGAGAATGAGTGGCAACCAATGGATCTCTGGGGTTTTATGAGCATTAGTGAGCATCAGCGATTTGGAGGCGAAGCCGTCCGACTCGTCAATCGAGTTAAGGGGTTAGTGACCGGCAGCCAATGGAAGACAGAGCCCTGGGATTCTGAGAGCATCATCGAACATGGGACACGTAGGCGGTCGTATGCACCATCCAGATTGGAAGAGAGCATTTCTAAGGCTTTGATTCGAAGCAAGTTCTAGGGCTGGTGAATGTCAGTTAACAAGGACGGTATCCATTTGTATGTTACGCCTGCGTTACAGGCGGCACTGAGCTCGCTTCACCAACTTAGCAAGTGTCAGCGAGTAGGAGACAAGGCCTCCCGACTCATAAAGCGAGTTACGGGGGTTGGCAAGCGTAGCGAGCAGGAGTGGAGCCCCCTAGTAGTTTAAAAAATATTTAAAGTCAAAGTCAAAATATTTGAGCTGCAAGTTCGCATCCGGGATAGACTAACAATAGCAAGACCACAAATTTTTGCAAGCAGGTACCTACATGGATGAATTTTTGCAGGATGGAACCCTTTTCTTAATTACGATGTAGTTTCTGAGATATTTTATTTTTTATAAACTTCTGAAGTGAATTTTTTTTTTTGTACAGACACATCTGGCGATTTCTCTGTCTCGTACTGCAAAATAAACTATAGCATATAAAAATATGAAATTTGGTACATTTATAGAGAAATAATTGGGTAACACGATGAAATAAACCATTTATCAATTTAAACTTTAGTTTGGTATGAAATAGCTCATGAAGCGATCTCAGGATCAAGGAATTCAGTTTATGGATTCCCTGGGTTAAGAAAAATCCCTGCTTTTATCTCCTGCGGAAAATAGGCAGGGATAGATAAAGAGATTTTTGAAAGTAGAATTTTTAGGAGAGATAGATATGAAGTAAGCGCAGCGAGTAGGAGGCAATGCCTCCCGAAGGAAGTTGGCGAAGTGTAGTGAGCAATGAGTTTATCTCCTGCGGAAAATAGGCAGGGATAAATAAAGAGATTTTTGAAAGTAGAATTTTTAGGAGAGATAGGTATGAAGTAAGCGCAGCGAGTAGGAGGCAAAGCCTCCCGAAGGGAGTTGACGAAGTCTAGCGAGCAATGGACTAAGCCCCCTAGTATTCTAAAATACAATTATTAAATAATTTTACCTTGGAGTCAGAGTCTGTATACTTTTTGTTACTCATCCCAAACTACTAGTGATTCTGACATAAACTCAACAGCCCTGTGACTGTCCCCAGATTTTCCTTAACGTTAAAATGACACACTTTTTGAAAACTGTGTTGAAATATTTAAAAACAAAGCCATGCTTTGACAACACAGTGCAGTTGACGTCACATGGTATTAAGAGAAAGGGGTTTTGGTGATAGGTTGAGATATTTGCATATTTCAAAACTTAGGATATATTTAATACAAACATTTTGTTGAATAATCCAGTAAGTTTAGTTAGCCAGTGGCAAATATGGATTTCTACATATATGAATAAATTGTGGGCATTCAAGAAAACCAAATGCTTGATAACACAAAAGACAAGATAACATTTAAAAAACCATGTTATAAAATTTTTCAAACTTCTAAAACATAAAAATTTTTCATTACTTATATGCCATAATTAAAGCGTAAAAAGTCAAAAAAGTTGAATTGGATTTATTTTAATGATCTCAGTCCAATGCAGCCAAATAAGAGATTTTTACATCCCATGTCCTTGTTGAATTCAAATTAATCACACAATATTATTTTCCTCATTTTAAAAAATTAAAAATTTATAATTAAAAATTAAAAAAAAAATAAAAAATATTTGTGCAGTGCATAGTGAAAAATTCAAGCTACCACCAGATACAAAATTCAGTACATTGGTAGCTGAGTTCCTGCAACAATGTACCTTGGTGAGATTTTTTTAAAATTCAAATTAGTCTAAAAGTTATAAATGATTAAAGTTTAAATTCAAGCAAAATTTTTAAATTAAATTTATTTAGAAGATTGGCTTCGAGCCGATAACTACGAGAATGCTGCAGACTTTTGGCACAGGGATGGGTTTTAAAATCCAAAATTCTAACTCCTTGAATTTTAGAGATGTTGTTTTGATTTTTTTAAACTTATTATTTTATCATTACAAGTACTACACTTAAAAACTCTTTAATCTATTGAAAACCTTCAGAGATAGCCTTTAATTAACTTTTGTTTCTCTCACTAAAGATACATTTTTTTTTTATGATTGCAAGTATTTTCATTTATTGCTGAGAATGTAAAATTGATAAAATTTAGCATCTCTTATTTGCATGTGGTGTTAGGCACTTATTCAGGTCATATTATACCTGTGCTAAGGCATATTTGGAATGTAATATACAATCGCATTAGGACATAGTGGGCAATGTGCTCAAGCAACAGCTTAGTGGTGTGCACCCACACCTAGTGTGCTACACAACTTACAGCAGTAAAAAAAAATTAGTGTACAAAATAACAAATATTTTATGATATATTCATAATAAAATTCATAGTAAAATTAATAATACCTTTAAAAAAAACTGTCGAATTACATTGTTCTTTTCATGACCAGTTAGTGAATTTACATGATATATTAATATCATTTTGGATGCTTCCATAAATTCTCTCACTTCCTTCGATACTATAACTTCATATGGATGAGGCTAAAAAAGTTAAAATATCAAATAGAAATTTGGATTTTAAAAAGTAAATAACTCTAATTATACATAGCATAATGAATAGCAGAAAGCTAGAAATAAGAAATAAGAAAAATGCAAAAAAATATAGAAATTTGTCATTATATAGGGCCTGTTTCATGCCCAGACTTGTAATGAAAAGTAATTCTAAAATATTACAGGTCTTAACATATTTTTTTTTTCAAAATAAAATTAATTCGTAACATTGTAATTATGATTTGTACATAGTCAATAAAGAGTGAATGAGTTATTGCTTAAAATGTTTATTTATTACCAAAACACTAATTACTAGTTTATCCAAAGGAAAGTATGGAAATCTTTGTATCAGTCTTGATAGAGGTAAAACCTTTCATTACAATAAGTTATGCTTATGAATTAGAATATGAGCAAGCTGTGCTACTGGTGCTATTAAAGATGCTTGAAGGTTATTATAGATCTGGGCCTACTGGTGGAAAGCAATATGGGACACAACAATCTATGCACCCTGGTTCATATTTATTATTCCGATTTCACTAAACTTAATGTGTATTGCTAGCCATAACTTATCTCCGTATAAGCCTGAAACATGCCCATGTAGCATTCGGGTGTGCAGTTTACTGAAAACATCAGACAACTTTTCAAAAGGTAACTTGTTTTCAAAAAAGCAGCCAGGCTTGTTCCTAAAGTCAATTAATTTTCATAATATTAGACAATATATATAAATCATTATTAAATTATAGTTAATCTAAAGCGTTAACGTAATTAGATTAAATATTTTTTAGAAACCAAAAATTTCATATAAGCTTTTCACTGTCCTAATGTACCCTATCAAGGCTACAAACAGAAGTTATTAGAACAAACATATTTTCATTCTGGGACCCTTACTATGTCTGATTCAGTTATCAATCATAACACATTATAAATGGGTCCCCTTGACTAGTGATAGGCACAGCACATTGATACATTATTACTTTATGCATTGATATGTGGTATTGATGCACTTGTATATGATACTTACTGTTGTTGTTGTTGTTGTTGTTGAGACCCAGACCGTCCGACCTACCAGAAAGGTGTAAGGTAACCGTTTGGAAAGCCGGGAAGTGCCACCCAATTTAGACCGGAACCCAGTGGGGAAGGCATCCACAGAGACCGTACCCTCCTTCCCCTACCACCAACCTCTCGGAAGGACTTACGGACCCACATGTTTAACGCGATCGTACACCGCATAAACACGGCGGCAGTTGTGGCAGCGTGCAAATCCAGCGCGCAAACCACCGGGCTACTGCGTCCGAAATGTGCCAACAGCATGTGGTGTTCCCAGGTGGTCACCCACCCAAGTACTAACTGTGCCCGATGCTGCTTGACTTCAGTGATCTAATGAGAACCGATGTTTTCAGCACGGTAGGGCTGTTGGCATATGATACTTACTGTGTATATCGATAAAATATATTTCGATACATATCACAATATATTAGTTTTCATTAAAAACATGAAAATAAGCATATTTAATTGCATTAATTGCTTACTTTACACAACTTTCCTTAACAAAACGAAAATTACATTTGCAATGCTAAGTTAAATCATTCTAAAGATATTTTCTTTTTTTAGAATTTTTATGAGTAGGCATTACTTAAAAATGTAGAAAATCACCAAATTAGAAACAAAGATATTTAAAACTACAATTTACAATTGATGCAATCAATATGATACAGTATCGGTACAATGAGAAGTGATATTGATACAGTTTCGATACATCACAAAACAATACATATCGATATGCCACATCAGTTTGATCATTACTACCCTTGACCATGGGAACCTTGATATTCATCTTACCTGTTTCCTGATTGGCAGCCTTCATTCATAAAATGGGGCATCTTAAATAACTTTGAAATTAACTTTTATTTTAATATCTATGGTAAATGCTGTGTTCAATATAATTATTTCATAGAAAATTAATCAAACTATATGTTAATAAAAAAATATAAGAATTAAAGACATATCACAAAATAAAATGTTACAATGAAAACTGTCTAGAAGTCTCATTTCTATTAATAAATTGTAATTTATTTTTAAATTGTCTTCATACCTTTTCTTCAGGTGGCAATATATTTTTAGAACAAGTCAAATGCTGTTCGATTTGTTCAGGCAAATAAATAGGCTTACAAACTTCAAGCATCCTTTTCCGATCATAATGTGGTTCAGGAGGATTGCGAGTTCTAAAATTTACAGATCTTGTTATAACTCGTAAAACTAAAAAAGGAAAACAAAAGACAAGAAATAAGGTATAGAATTGAAAACACTGTAAATATTTTTAAATGATTCCTATAAATAATCAATTCTGTTTTCAATCACGAAAACTATTAAATAAATCAAACATTGTAGTAAATTATTAATTTAAAACTTCAGAATTCAAACTAACAACTTAGTTCCAAAATTAGAATATTGTCTGTTCATACATAAAAGCATACTCATTATCAAGCTTTAACTCAAACTTTGGAAGGAAATATAATATACAGTCAAATCTGTCTATCCTGAACCTTGCGGGAATGAAAAAAAAAATCGAGATAAAGAAGTTTCGAAAAATAGAGAGTGAAAATAACGCATTTATTACATACCTTAATAAAAATAATCACGCAACAATTTCTGATGCCTAATTTTCTTTTAATCGACAATTTTTTAAGGTTAGCAATAGCTGCGAATCTGTTCTGACTAGAATATCCTTCTGGGATTTAAGGAAAGTTCTCAACTTTTCAATAGACTTCTCTGCTTCTTTTATGGTAACTTTAGGTGAATCTGTTTCCAAGATTTCATCACCGTCGTCATCAGAAACTCCTCTCACGTCATCTATGATCTCCGTATCAGTCAACATTCCGCATCATGTTGTCAGGGAATCGTCCGAGTCTAAAAAGGTTTCGAATGAGATGTCTAGATTAAGTCTATTCTTGATGATCATCCATTCTTCTGAATTTACTTCATTGACTTTTACTTTACACATCGTGTTAACTCTTGTTTGTTGTTCTTGCTCTTCCTTGTTGTTCCTTTGCTTAAATCTGGCTTTTAGGAAACAATTCCTGATCATCTTCTCCATAGCATTTCTCCAAGCATAGTCTGTCATCCTCACTGCATCTAAAACATTGATGTTAGGAAAGGCATTGCCTTCATCGATGGCGTCTAGAAGTTTTCGAACCAGTTCTCGTCTGTATCCCACTTTGAAACTTCGAATGATCCCTTGATCGAGGGGTTGCAGCTTGGATGTAGAGTTAGGAGGCAAAAACTTTATAGGGACATTTCTTAGAGTAGGGAAGTTGGAATGAGCACTGCAGTTATCGATGAACAGAATAATTTTCCTTTTTTTTAAACCCATAGATTTGTTGATGTTTTTCAACCAGTTACTAAAGATTTCGCTGGTCATCCAGGCTTTCTTACTTGCTTTGTAGGAAAAATGAAACAATTTCATTTTCGAGAAACATCTGGGCTTTGCAGAATGACTGATCATCAGTGGTGGAAATTTTAGCTTCCATCTTGATTAGCTGCTAAAAGTACAGTTACACGCACTTTACTCTGTTTACCACCTCGGCACTCTTCTCCCTTGAATGTCGCTGTTTTGTTGGGTAAACATTGAAATACAGACACACTTTCACCACATAGTTTTCTGAAAACGATATCGTGTCTCCTTTTGAAGCTCTCAAGCCATCCATTGCTGACTTTAAATTCACTGCTATGGCCAAGTTCTTTTGCAAAATCTTTAGCTTTCCTCTGTAGTATCATTCCGCTGATAGGAACCCCTTGGTAATGACATTGTACAAACTATTTTCTCACACACTCATCAACTCGGCCATACATTAAACTGCCATAAGCCCTAGGGTTGGCTGTGTGGTCTGGGCCTTTGACACACTCATCAACATCCGGGAAGGTACATTTTCGACTTTTTTTCACTTTCTTATTGTTTTCAAAGTTTCCCTCTATCAAATCTCTGTTCATTATTATCGTCGAAGGAGTACTTGGTGGAATACCAAACTTCATTGCAACTTCATTCTTTTTAAGTAGAGGATTTCTGTCCAAAAATTTTTAAATTCTCATTTTTTCTTCCATCAAAAGAACATTTAACTTCCTTTTCACTCCTGTCATTTGCTTCACTTAACGTTGCAATCACAAACTACGTGACTAACTCCACAAACAGAAGAGCAAAACTGGCCAGCTGCTTATCAGTTTATTAGTTACCCCAACCCCCATTGTTCAAAGTTCCCAGTCCCTACTGAAAGGGCCAACGGAAGTTCTGGTCCCTTTGTGGATTCCTGAGAAATTTGCGACTTGCAACTGTTTTCAATCTACCTTCCTACCATCTACATACGACGTCGTAGCTGTTGCTATGCAAGGAATGTTTCTTAACGGCAACTTTCGCTGCCGTAATATGGCCACTGAACTTCGAATTTGTATAATTAATGTTTCATGCCGTAATTCGAGATATGGAGGTTTTGGGAGAAAATTTTTCGAGATAAACATGAAAAATACATTGAATTTCGGCTGAAAAAGCAGGGAAATAAGTAAATTTCGAGATATAGAGGTTTTTAAGATAAACAGGGTTTGAGATAGACAGGTTTGACTGTATATATAATTATCAAAACAATTCTAAATTACAATTCATATCTAATGAAGATTTTACTTAAACTGGACAAAGTACCTAGATATGTGTGGGAGTAAGAAATAATAGTTACTTAAATTTTGAAAATTAAGAATAAGGACTTTTACATATATTTTTACAATTTAGAATGATTTTATTATACTGTCTAGATTATCCTTGTTTGAGCATCTCCAGCTATAATAGTGAAGCATGCCTGGCAGTAGTTATGTTGTATTGATATATGACTTTATGATACATTGATATTTTTTAATGATACTTACTGTGTATATACAATGATATATTCAATATGCATTGTATTAATTTTCCTCAATTTATGACTATAGGCATACAAAGAAAAGGTAGAAGTCCAAAAAAATAATTTTAAGATAAATGAATTTTAAAGTTTGAATGTTTCTAAAACATCTGATTTTGCTTGAAGCACATTTTTTTTTTCGTTTATTTAAAAATACATGTAATTTGCTACATTTTAACAATTTGTTTTTTTTTAGACGGTGGTTCTTAACTCATCTAGAACCTAATTTTTTAAATGCCATCACTGGTTGTGAGTCCCAGGTTATTTCATTTATTGTAATTAGGAATTATTAATAGTTAGCACTTGATGCTTTTTCCTGTAGATAATGAACACAAATTTTTAGACTTGTGCCTTTTGTTGTTTAACAATTTGTTTCATTAATGATTATTCTTTTTTTCTTTTAAACTGTGACTTTTAACACAGTTAGAACCTAATTTTTTAAATGACAGCATCACTGATTGTGAGTCATAGGTTATTTTATTTATTGTAAAGGAAATATTAATAGATAGAACTTTTGTGCTTTTCCTGTAGATACAGAAAACAAAATTTTAGACTTGAATCTTTTCCTTGTATTTCCATAATATTCTTTAGTGAATTTTTATTTTTAATCTAGAACAATTATAAGTAATAATTTTGTCGTAATGATAAAAGAGATTCAGGAAATTATCTCTTTTACTAAAATGTATTCTTGAAGAACTTGTAGCCTAATTCTGGTGAAAGTTCTAAAAATAACTACATCTTATAAACTAGAATCAAAATAGTTCAATAAAATGCAAATTTTTTTATTTTACAACAATTCATGATTTTTTTTTTATTTCTACAAAAGGGTTGAAGACCCAGACCGTACAACTCATCCTAGGACTTAAGCAACCATTTGGATGGCCGGACTCTACAAAAGGGTTGTAATAATCATGTAATTTACAAAATTATTACATTTCTAGATTTTGTTTATTCAGATCACATCTAATCACACTTGATCAAACAAAATTCTATAGTCTTATTAATCTAATCATGGTTTTAATAATTAATTATACTTTCAAATTGTGTTAAAATTACTTTATATATTTTTCTCATATAATTTGTAAAATAAAAATTATGCATATTTTTATTAAATATTTGTATTACACTACAATTTTACAATTGTAAATCACAAGGTTAAAAAAATTTAATTGTCTAAGTCAGAATATTTATTATGTACATCAATATGATACAATATTGTTATGTAATCTCGGGAATTGTGGATGTACTCTTAAGAAACAAGAATGAGTTCAAATTTCTGGATAACTAACACCTTTATTTAAACGCAGTATTAAACGTAAACAGGGATAATATATGATAAATGGCTCAATAACTATCACTAAATAACTGTCATATATACAATAAAACAGCAATAAAATGATCAGCTACTTCCCAAAATAGCAGATGCTATTTTCAAAACACTGACATATCTAACAATTCAATTTAGCTTGTATAACGTCAAAGGTTCACCAACTGAGTGGTGACTTTCTCTTGGGTATATTCGCCCAAGAAAAGTGAAGAAAATGGTTGCATTTCCAAGAATATTCGATATTTCGAAAAGTTCTAGTATATTTGAAAAGTCACCAAGTTAGCAATAAATTACCAAATCTGGCATTCATGCCCCGAAAAGTATGGCAATCCTACTTTCATATAATAGGAATGGCTGACTACAAAGGTTATTTCTCCTTGGAGATGCGTAAAACACAGTGAAATATTTTATATATTCATAACAATATTGAAACAAAGAGGAGGAATATTGATAACTAAATGATATATATCAAATATGAAGCCTATCACTGCTTGGCTGCATCATCCTGTTGCCTTGATTAACTCTGTATAAGTATCTCTACCTTACTGTAAAGCTTGATCAAGTGTACTAAGTAGTCACTTTTACTTAAACTAGCAGAAATATCCAGCTTTACACAGTAGTAAAAAATACTTATTTACATTTTCAAAATTATTTTAATATATATTCTTGCAATTTACAATTATTTAATTACTTGGAGGTATGCCAGCTATATGGCAGAATTCAAAATTTGTAAAACATTACATCCCTTTCAGTCATTTTTATCAATTTAACAACACTTTAAAAAGTGACCAAGTTGTAGACATCATGCCAAATTTTTTGCCAAGCACTACAGGCGGACAGAGAAATGTGTTATTCTTATATTCTTTTCAAAGTATTGAATTTTCATCAGTTTGGTGACATTTTTGTTAATTTAGCGATATTTTGATCAAGTCAGAGACATTTTAAAAAGTCACCAAATTTGTAGCTAAATGGAATGGTTGAACTGACAGACAAATGCTATCGAAACATCATTACAATACCATCCTCTGACAAAACACAATTAATTTAATTGATTTGGCATCATTTTTATCAATATGGAAGCATTTTTATAGATTTAGCAAATTTTCATTAATTTGATGGTATTTTGATTAATTTGGCAGCATTTAAAAAAAGTCACCAAGAGGGACAGTTGAACTGATGGACAAACTTTACTGAAACATTATAATACTATTTCCTTTCAAAACACAATTAAATTGATTGATTTGGAATAATTTTTATCAATTTGACGATATTTTCATTGATTTTCCAATATTTTCGTTAATTTAGCAACATTTTTAAAAGTCGGCAAATTTGTTCCAAGTAGGACAGTTGACATTGACAGGCAAACAGAACATTACTACAATAGTGTTGTGAATACATAATATTCTCTCTCTGGCATTTTGTTTTGTCGTGTCTCGAAGATCAGGCAGTCAGCAACACAGTCCATGACGTGAGCCAAAGGTTGCCATGATGGTCTGGGTCTCAACAGGGTGGCCTGAGTTACCTTACACCTTTCTGGTTGCGGCCGTCCAAATGGTTGCTCAAGCCCTCAGGGCGAGCCGGACGGTCTGGGTCTTCAACACCTTTCTGGTTGGTCGGACGGTGTGGGTCTCAACAACAACAACAGGGTGGCCTGAGCAGAGGTGGGCCTAATGAGACAACTTTTAAGTAATGAGACTGGTCTTGAAGCTAGTCACTGCATCATAGTACTAGAAAAATGGCTTTTTTCCTGAGAAACCATAAAAAAGGCATCAGGTACATTTTGCACTAATAGCACATACAGATTAATGAGTGACTGCAATGCTTTTGATTTTAGTTTTTTTTTCTTCATACCGACCGTCCGATCTATACGAAGATGTAACATATGATTTTTCCAACGTATGATCTCTAATCATATACCTTATACCATGGGGTAGGTCAGACGGTCTGGGTATAATAAAAAAAAAAAAATACTACAATCAAAAGCATTGCTTTTGCTCACTAATCTACATGAGCTATTTATCCGAAACGTGTTCGATGTCTTGTGGACTTGTTCATACTTTCTCGTTGTAACATAAATAATCGGTTTAATATCAAATTATTACTTGTGAATAAATTTGCTAGCGTTTATTTATAGATTTTGAAAGCACTCCGGTATCGTGCACGGGTTAATTTTCGAATTTTTTTCTGGACTTGACCAGGCTCAATTTTTGAATTTACTTCGGTCTCACTTCGAGTCAGCACAATTTTTAAATTTACTTTGGACTCGGGCCGCAACTATCTGCTTTTGCAGGTCTCTAGTCACTACACTAGCAAGTTATGCATTATTTAAAAATCTAACAAATTAAAGAATAAAGAAAACAACTTTCATACCTTTTGCAAATCTAAATATATTAAATTTTGGTAACATGGTTAAATTACTTTTATCCAATGTCTACTAAAATTTCTGTAAGTATATAAACATCAACAAAAACAAAATAATGCAGTACTTTGGCTAGGACATCGATATACCACCGTACGCGTAGACTTTGGTTACTGAGCTCATTCAACTAGCGCCTAGTTAGCATAATAGACTTACGAGAAATAATAAGCATCTAGCCGGAGCCGGAGGAACGCAACTTTGCTGTTCCCATGATGCATTGCGTAAATTTAAAGAGCTTAAAATTGAAAAATTGTAGTGCTGCTATCTAGTGGAGAGATTACAAAGTTAAAATGTAATAGCATTGCTAGCTAAGTACATGTTAAATAATAAATTGATTGATTTCAGTGTAAATTTTGCAAACACCTTAGTAATATGTTTAAAATGCACAGATAATATAAGACATGTGAATTTATTTTTCAGTACTAAAAATATTTATTTTCATTTAATGCATTCAAAATCAGTGAATTTAACTAGAATATATTGTAAAATTATCTGTCATTTAACCTTTTGCTTACGGGTGCGACAGCGTCAATCCCAAATGAAGAACCTCCCAGAAAAAAGGTATTTGACATTTTGACATACCTTATGCCAAACAGTTCGATCCCCCTTTGCAGACATTGGCGTCCATGGGCGCCAATGTCTACAAAGGGGATCGAACTGTTTGAGATAGGGTATGTCAAATACCTGTCGTTTTGGGAGGTTCTTCGTTTGGGATTGAAGCTGTCCCAACCGTAAGCAAAAGGTTAATATTAATTTTTATGCCAAATTCATTCACTAATTTTTTTCTATCACTCTAAACATTTCCTTTAATCTGCTGCTAATGCACAAAGTCACGCAAATAAGCTATAATTTTAATTTTTTACTCAGGTAAATGAGGTATAATAAATAATATAACATGTATTTGAAAAATAAATAAATGAATAAAGCTTTCCCTTTTCATAAAAAATAGACATGAAGCTTTCCAATTTTATAAGAAAAAGTCAGTATTATTAGTCAGTATATCTTTTTTTTAATATTTTAATTTTCAATATATTACTTGAATTACATTAGACGAGTAACCCTGTCATATCATAAAAACAAATTTGTCATGATCCTTTTCCATCAAAATCTTGAATTTGGAAATATTACCTTTATACGATAGCATAAGAAAAAAAAGTCTTTAAAAATAAATTTCAACTTATGTAATACTTTTGATTCATATCTTGTGTATCTATATCTATTTGTGAAAGATCACATATTTTAAATTTAATCCCATGTAGTAGCGAATATGTGAACTTTCTTTGTTTCCCATAAAATAATAGTGTAAGTTTTCAACAAAGTTAGATATTCTTTTACGTCTCGGTTCATTTTTAAAAATGTTTTGTTTCTATCCATTTGTAATGTTTTGTTCAATGCATGTTTTCAAAGAATTTTACTATGGTACTTTCTTTAATTGATACCAACTTTCTATAGTTTAATTATCTATTACAACTTATTATGTAATATTGTTTGTAACAAAAATGGTTTTGAATATTGTATCATTTTTTTATATTCAAATTCAATCTTATCAGTGAATATGAATTCAGTTTCTCTGTTGATTAATTATTTTTGTTTCATTTATTTTATTTTAGAGAGTTTATGTCTCTAACGGCTGTAAATTACTATTTAAAATAACAGCAAGTATTACTATATAAAATCATCCTTCGCTCGGTCGTCGAGCAGTGCGGACCTTCTGAGACGCTCTTCGTTCGGTGCCACGTGCTATATTTTCGAGCCATTTTTTCGAACTTGTATTTGTCAGCACATGTTTATACTTGACTTGCGCGTGCAACATGACTGAGGATGCAATGTCCGTTAATATGGAGTACAAGAATGTTGTGAGAAAAGCCTCGTTTAAGACGAAATCAAGTGTGAAAGGCAATAGAGTCAAGTCTGCTACCAAGAAAAAGGCATATGTCCCGGGGCATATTTTCAAGCTGACATTGGAGTCAGCGATATGGACATTTATGCAGCTGGAACTTCAACCAAGCCGTCCCAACAGGAAGACGACTACATTACTGCTGCTTACTTTGAAACTGATTATCTCAAGGCACTGGGAATACCCAAGGATGAAATACCAAGAGACTCCTTCAATTGGAAAGTATTATCCCATCTCATCTGCTATGACTATGTTATTGCAAGACTTGAAGAGAAACTCGAGCATGAAGAACTGGAATGCAACCAGCGAAAGACTCTTCTGAAGATCAAAACAGGTAGTATCTCTAATGCTTCTCTATTGCTGCAATCCCCTGACCCTAACGTGTTAGACCTACGTGAGACCTACAATTATATCTATGATATGCTCAAAGAGAGAAGGGAAAAATCTGACGACGGCTTATATATCATATACAAGGATGAAATGTACAAGAAAACAGTGGGGTTTATCACCCCAAATAGTTGGGAAAAAACCTAAACTTTCGATACAGCCTGAGGTAGTTAAACCTCGAACTAAAAATAAATTTGCCGAGTTAACGGTTGAGGAAGTTCAAACTCAAAATAATAATGCTGATTTAACGGTTGAGGAAGCCATTATGGCTGATGCACCCCCCCCCCCTCCTAAGGATAGGGTCTCCTCCTTCTATGTGGACTCCTCAAGCAATTGGGGAGCCCTCATAGAGGAGCTAAACGGAATGTTAGGTTCTAATGTAAAGGGCCTTCTTATGGAAGGGTGATTAGAATTACTCCTGGGTCCACATTGAAGATTACAGGAGTATGTAGAGTTACCTGACCCTTAAGAAGATCCCTTTCAATTCAATCAGATTGAGAAATGAGAGACCAACGAAAGTAGTTATAAAAGACCTCCCGTCGAACACCGACATAGAAAAAATCAAAACCGCCCTTGTAAATGAAGTTTCCCAGCTTAGGGGTAGGAAGGACAAGACCTCCTCCCCATTTTTATGGCAGGCCTCGAGCCTACAGAGGAATGGATGAGGGTGTATGAGATTAAAAGCATCCTCTGTATGCAAGTGAAGATCGAAGTATTTAAAAGTAAGGGTTATAAAATGTGCTATAATTGCCAGCTCTTCAATCACCATAATTCCATTGATATAAACTTTCTAGAACCTACTTCTAAAAACAAATAAGAAAGATTAATGATTGATCCTAGATGCTGAAAGCAAAATAAATCATTTGCAAAATAAAATTACGACATTGAACTTAACAGTGTTGTCTCTACTAAGCATCACTGCTATCTTTTATTAAAAAAATTATAAAATGAGAGAGAATTCGAGATTGGTTTACTCTTTGTGTCTTCATTCATATTTTGTGTTTCATGAAATATATATATCCCTAAAAAGGGCCGTATTTTATTAATTTATCAGACATAGCACGGAAGTAAAGAAAAGCGAAGAAGCTTTGAACTGAAAAACGCCGAAATATACAAATTCTTCGGTATAAACAAGAGAGATGCGCAAAAAACGTGCGCACTGTTGAACTTTATAGCAAAACATCATGGGAACAGCAAAGTTGCGTTGCTCCTGTCAGCCGCTTGTCGGGAAATTCAAGATAGACTCCCCACCCTTTTAAAAAAGAATAGCTAATCCCTCGTGATCTCAACGTCATGAGAAACTCCAGCAATTTCTTATGGATATCATGAAATGGGTTGAAAAACGCTTTAGCTTTCATTTGGTTATATAACTTACAATTAAGCAGTATATAAACATATTCAATTCATTATATCTTAGATTAGAATTAAATTCATTCAATATTGATTCAATTAAGAATAATTTTATTATTTTCTAATACTGTTGTAGAGCAGAAGTTCCCGAATAATTTTTAATTTGACATTTAGAAGAAAAAGTACATTCAGAGTACATTATGAACACACTTCGAACATTAAATATTTCCATCAGAATGCATGCGTATGTGTGTGTGTGTGTGCGAATGCGCGTATTACTATAAAAAGATTTTATGTAGATAAATTCTACAGAAATTTAGAAATAGGTGAAATAGTTTATAATCAATGTGATAATCAAGATTGGTATCACGTCTGCATTCAATAGATAAAATTAAGGACAAAACGTTTTAAAAAAACAAAAGGTCTTTTATTTAACACATCCTAAAAGACGTACAAAATATATATTAAAAACTGCCAGAGAGCTTTCGGACTTATATACGCCCTTCATCAGTGGCTACATGAATAGTAAAAACATGGAATGTTTATATATAGAGACCAGTTTAAAGCAAATTTGCATAAAATATAAAATGATAAATGAACTTACTAAAAATAATACAAGAAATATACACGGAAATTACAAAATAAATTTAAACGTTTACGAATTTTAAATTATTACAAGAAAAGAACTAATACAAATTTCAGAAAACGTCAAGCTTGATATTCCTGAGAATGACGTCACAGATAACTTTTAAGAGGTTTGTCACTGATGAAGGACGTATATACGTCCGAAAGCGCTCTGGCAGTTTTTAATATATATTTTGTACGTCTTTTAGGATGTGCTAAATAAAAGAGCTTTCGTTTTTTAAAAACGTTTTGTCCTTAATTTTATCTAATCAATGTGATCTTTGTAATCATAGATTATTCAAAATTAGAAATTATAAAAAAAGAGAGAGTACGCATAGCCATGAAATTCTATATGTATATGCATAGTGCTTAGATTGAACATTTTATAATTTGCTTGATTAGAACACGAATGAGAAAGAGTGATGAAAACCCAGACCACTCAACTCACCCTAGGGTACGAGTAGGTGGCCGGGGAGAGAAAGAATGTCGAAAACCCAGACCACTCGACTCGCCCTAAGACATGAGCAGCAAGCAATTCGAGTGCCCGGGAGAATAGAGAAAGAGTGTGTCAAAATATAGTGAGATCAAAATATAGTGTGGTAATTGCAGGAGGGGGTTGATTTTGTTTGGTAGGAGTAGGATTCAAGGACTCCCATAAAACTTTTTCTTGGGATGGCCAAACTCAAGGATGAGACTTAAATATGTACTAATTTGATGACTGCATTTATGACTTTGAGAATCTACGCGAGTTAAAGTGACACTTCGCACTCATCTATGGACGCCTATGGCAATGGTATCCATAGAGTTTTTCCAGGGGGAACTCAAGGATGAGGCGTACAGTATCGACAAGCCTGGTACCTACATTTGTGAAATTGGACGTCTACGGGAGGACAAGTTCCTCCTTGTGCTCTCCTATGGGCGCTCACGGTAAGCGCGACTAGCTTGATACCTATATTTGTAACTTTCAAACGCCCGCTATGGGCGTCCATAGACCTTTTACCAATGGAGGCATACTCAAGTATGAGATGTACAATATCTAGTAACTTAAAATCTAAATCTATGACCTTAAACGTTCACGTAAGGTCCATAGAACTTTTTCTAAGGGTAAACCCAAGGATGAGAGTATTATATCGTTCAAGGTCACAAATGTAGCTCAATACCTACATTTGTGACCTTGAACATCCTCGGGAGGGCAAGTGTCCCTTGCGCTTCCCTATGAGCGCCCATCGCAAGGAAGCCCATAGAACTTATTCCAGCCAAAGCCACCTAAAATAGACCAAGCCTTCCAGCCAAGGCCACCTAGAATGTTTTAGATAGCCTTGTTCCAGCGGGGGAAAACCCCAAATACAAGACGTACAATATTGACTAGTTTGATACCTACATTTGTAACTTTCAACGTTCGCTATGCGTGTTACTGGGTCATGCAACATCTGCTGTGGGCGCCCATGGTAAGAACGTCCAGAGAATTTTTTCAAAGGAAGACATATTCAAGGATGAAACGCATAATATCTACTAGCTTGATACCTACATCTGTGACCTTGAACATCCACGTGAGGGCAAGTGCCCTCTAGTGCTCTGTTATTGGCGCTCAAGCTGGGGTACTAATACAACTTCTTGCTGGGGCAAACTCAAGGATGAGACGTATAATATTGACTACCTTGATACCTATATTTGTGACCTTGAATGTCCACGGGAGGGTAAATTCCCCTTTGCGTTTCCCTATGGGCGCCCATGGCAAGGGGGCCAATAGAACTTTTTATATCAGGGGAAGCTCAAGGACCAGGCGTACAATATTGACTTGTTTGATAATTACAGAGAATTTCAATGTCCTCTATATGCGCACTTCGATATAAGTATGCAAAGATTCAGCCTTTTGTGTTACGGAGACTTCTGGAGGTCTAGAATGACTCCATTTTGACACCACTGGGGAAATCGAAACTTAACCACTGGGGAATCGAATCTTTACGTTAGGTTCTATTCCGAGGTAAATAGTATAGGCAGTGAGCCCTTACAATGTGCGCCCATAGGGGAGGGCAAGAGGGAACTTACGCTCCCCTGGACATTCAAGGTCCCAAAAGTAGATAACAAGTTAGTCGATATTGTGAGTATCATTCTTGAGTTCATCTCTGAAGAAAAGACCATGGGCGCCCATGCTTACAATATCATCGACCACTGGACAGAACCTAACGGAGCTGGATATTTTAAAATTTCTCCAGAGGGGTGTACAAAATGGGTGAGGGTGTCAAAATATCTATCCAGACCCTCAAGAAATTTTCAGAAAATAGGCATCTGAAACTCTGTACACTTACTGTCATGGAATCCCATAGAGGAGGGAAAGGGACACTTACGCTATCCTGAACATTACAGGTTCCAATTGTTTATTTGATTAGGATTTAAAAGGGATTTTGGCAACATCTTCGATTCAAGTTATAATTGGCAACGTTACAGACAACTGAATTTTCATTTAACGCGAATCATTGATTGAGCGGTGTTGCAAGAGGTGTGACGAAAGAGGAATCGGTGTGTTTTTTCAAAAAGGTCATCTTTTCGATTTCGAATATTTTATATTATTGGATATATCTCTATCAGTTCCATGTTCTAGTTGTGAGTTCGTCTTCTGTTTTGACGTTGTTCTGAAATTTGACCACATGTAATATATGGCTCCGGGAGTGTTACCATTGGTGTAAAAGTCGACTATTAACCGGGAATTAGGGGTCACCATCCCCCTAGGCCTTTTATGTATTCCCAGTTGGTCCTTTTTCCTCACCTTTCTAAAAATTGTCTCGTAGCTTTTGCTTAGCTATATATATATGTTATATATATAATTAGATAATTTTAATTTACTTGCATTTTATATACCTGAGATTGATAATTTATTAAAAGTTCTATATAGCAAAAATGAAAATGAGATGGTCTGAAGTGATTATTTGAAAATAATAGTGACTATACGACAAGCTTGAGAAGATGAGAAAGGGAATATTATAAATAAATATATATAAATAATTATATACATATATATATATATATATATACATATATATATACACACATATATATATATATATATACATATATATATATTATATATATAATTGAAGAATTTTAATTTACTTACATTTTATATACCTGAGATTGATGATTTATTAAAAAGTTCTGTATAGCAAAAATGAAAATGAGATGGTCTGAAGTGATTATTTGAAAATAATAGTGACTACAGGACAAGCTTGTGAAGATGAGAAGGGGAATATTATAAATAAAACATGTACTAAATTGGTATAAAATACCCCTTTTTACTTGTTCCATATATAAAAGAATGACATGTGGTAAAGATTGGTTGATATATCCCTTAACTACACCCTTAAATTAATTTTTTATTTGCGTTATAAACCATATATGTAATACAGGTACTACCCTTGTTCCTTGCATAAACATTAATGGTATAAAGCAAGAATAATGTATAAGATGAAAAGTTGCAAAACAGAAAACATTCTTTTACACGTGGAGCTAGACCTTTCTGGCTCCCAAAAAATTTAAAAATGAATAAATTGAAAAAGTGAAAAGCATTTCCGAAACCATGTACGTTATCACGACATGTGGTATATCTGGTTCGTATACATATGGTATACCCATACCTGGATTCTACGTTTCTATGTACATTACTGTAAATTGTATTACAGAAATAATACACATGGCCCGACGTAGAAGAAAGTAGAAAGTGGATCAGATATAAATATAAAAATAATCAAATAAAATAATCAAATATACCAGCGTATGGGTGTATATTTATGAAAATACTATGTTATGTATAAGATGAAAAATAATGATAATAATAATAAAATAACATAAATTGAGTTTCCCCTTGTGCTTCTAACATTGTAGAGTAAATATATATGATTTCTATATCATAATCGGGTACACTAATTAAAATGTAGATTTCCCTGTGAAAAGACCAAAGAACTCTTGCCATTCATCACCACGATCAATTAGTTCCTTTCTGGACACCGTGGGAGTAGGTCGTTTTTGCGACGAGCTCCGGTCAGTGACCCAGTGCTTTGCTTTTCCCACGTGTTTTGATTTGCGACTTGTGTTTTTTCGATAGTATATGTTCTTCTTCTGCACTTTACGGCCTCTACTATTATCGATATTGCTTTTAAAAAGTGTGCTTCCATTTCCATGCTATGGAGATTTCAGTTGAACTGGAGGTTGCTTTCAAGGATCTCCCAAGGACAGATATGTCCAGCGCCATTTCGCCAGTAGATGACTCTTGCGTGGCTCCACGTGCTCAGAGACAGTAAACATGGACTCTACTGATCTTGTGAATAGTGTTATTGCTAATTCAAATTCTATCGTGGGTGACATTATCTGTGACGTCAGATGGAGTGTATTTGCAGCGCGCGGCAACCTGCGCCTGAAAGTGCGAGCGAAATATTTTATTATTTCTATTTAAATCCAATGCAACGTGGTCGTTGTTGATCTATTGTTTCGTACGGCAAACTTATTATTTCTATTATCTAAAAACATTGGCTTATTCATTTTGTGAATTTTGTTGAACAAATTTCGATATGCCGAACGATTGTGCTATCGCAACTTGCCACAATAATAGCAGTTTCACGAATAAAACAGTTTCTTATTATAGATTTCTCTTTATATATTTTCTAATGATGTTCTTGTAATTTTTGAAAAATCTAACAGGATTTAATCTCTCATATTTTACATTAATTAAATTTTATTACATTTGCGTATGATTTTCAGAACTAAAGTACTTTTAATAAAATAACTTCATTGTAATTTAATTTTAATAGAATAATTTTTTCATCAATAAATGAGTGTGTGGGTGGTACGATTTAAGAAAATAAAGAGGCGCGGGTTTTCAAGGGGATAAAGGTTGGGAACCGCTGTTCTAAATCAGATTGCAAGTTGTGTAGTGTGTGTAGGAGATGGTTTGTGTACAAGTCAATGAAATGGTCGTAAAGATCTGTAAACTTGTACTTTGAATGTGTACGTACAAGTCAATGGAATGGTCGTAAAGATCTGTAAACTTGTGTATTTGAATTACTTTGTTTGGGTTGATTTGATGGTGTGAAATGTCTGATGCATATCTGAAGATTAAAAATAAAAAGTTATAGTCTGATGAAGATGCTTAACCATAGTAAGTTAAAAATAAATGTAATGATATAATTTGCTTGCTCGTATATTTTTCATCATACTGAGGGCTCACCAAATGCCGGTGCGGGAATTTTTTCCGCCCAGTTTTCGTCCTACATACCCGTGGGTACGCGGAAAACTGCTTTTGATGGCGAGGTGATGGGTATTTGTGTAGCCCTAAGACAGATTAATGCCCCAAATTTCTGCTACGACAGAGTTGTCATTCTCTCGGACTCAAGGGCAGCACTTCCGGCTATTGGATCAGTAGCTTGTCCAATATCCGAGGAAATCCTTGAATGCCAAATTCTTTTGGAGAAATTGAGACTAGGGGGTAAAGAGATTTCCTTACAATAGATCCCCGGACATTGTGGCCTTCACGGAAACGACCAAGCCAATAAACTTGCAAAAAAAGGTACACAAACAGTTCAAAAGATATCTACAAATTGTTCCTTCCATTCCGTGAAACTATATATTCGCAAATTGTTTAAACAAAAATGGAGAGGAGAACTTATGATGCGTGTCTCTAATAAGTGCTGGAGGAATATCTTGGAAAGGAAAATAGCAGACAAACCACGGGATAAAGCAGTGGCCAATTTTAGGCTCGAAATTGGTCACGATTGCTTGGCGAACCATCTCTATCGGGTTGGTATTTTTTCCAGCCCAAATTGCCCACTTTGTGGGTTAAATGAAGAAATGGACAGGATCCACATCGTAAGGTGCCCGGCGCTGCGTGGAGCTTCTGAGGTGGAGAAGTATTGGAACGTTAGAAGCCAAATGATGAGATATTGACTTTTCACGTTATATGAGTTCTATTCTATTTGTATAATGTATGTCTTATTCTCTGCCATTGGAAATAAAAAAAAATATTTTTCATCATGAATCAATATACTATAATACATTTAATTTATTATTCTGAAACTATATCATAGTGTGTGCGTTAAACGATTAGTTTCTATATTTTTATATGTTTACATTGAATTTCAATTTGATATAAATTCTCTTTTTGATCTAAAAAACTAATAAAATCAAGTGTTTTGCAATAATGTAAGTTCTTCACTATAAAAGCATCACTTAAATCGTGTAATAGTTAGGCATAAGTACTCCTCCCCCCACCCCCTAAAAAGACATAAAACTCTTAGTGTTAGCGTTTTAATTATTGTTTTGATTTTCAATTATTAGAGATAACATAATCGAAACTACTAACTTTAGTTATATGCATTTAGAAAGAATTTACGCGATGTTTATTTGTGTATAATGAAAATTTTAGAATAATTTCTTGTTTAGAAAACTTTCCGAACATGTTTCTGTAAATTCGTGTATTTAAAACAAAATTCATTAAAAATAACATCACCTCCTGTAATAACATTGACTGGTTTCAAAAAGCGAAACGAAACTTTCCGATGATTTATATTTTTCAGAAAGGAAAATACAGTTTTATTATGCATGTACCCTTCCAAAAAACCCCAGTACTGCATATTTAAGTTGTGTTCAAGTAAAATTAATATTATTTGAGTATTTATTTCATATTTTAAATTTTAAAAAAATGATTAAATTAATTTGCTGCCATCCTTTAACATTGGAGTCTACCAGGTCGTTCCAGACATTTTACTCCAAGTGACGTTGCGTCTTTACGTGCTCTCATTGGCTAGAGCTGAAGTGGCGCAACCCCAGTACTGCATATTTAAGTTGTGTTCAAGTAAAATTAATATTATTTGAGTATTTATTTCATATTTTAAATTTTAAAAAAATGATTAAGTTAATTTGCTGCCATCCTTTAACATTGGAGTCTACCAGGTCGTTCCAGACATTTTACTCCAAGTGACGTTGCGTCTTTACGTGCTCTCATTGGCTAGAGCTGAAGTGGCGCAACCCCAGTACTGCATATTTAAGTTGTGTTCAAGTAAAATTAATATTATTTGAGTATTTATTTCATATTTTAAATTTTAAAAAAATGATTAAATTAATTTTGCTGCCATCCTTTAACATTGGAGTCTACCAGGTCGTTCCTGACATTTTACTCCAAGTGACGTTGCGTCTTTACGTGCTCTCATTGGCTGGAGCTGAAGTGGCGCAACCTTATAGATATAATAACCTTGGGTGAATATATCAAGAAACTGGTATCCAATGTCTGTGCTAATAATGAAAATCTCTTGGATTACCACGACCATTTAGTAAATTCGCCAAAGGAACTTCAGGATCCAAGGACGTAAGTGAGCAATCTTGGCTGGGGGTGTGTGAAGGAAATTTTTCCGACTAATATTGAAAATTTCCGACTGTACAAACAAGTGAGTTAACTTTTTGTTTTGAACGAGTGCATTGCTGTTCTAGTGACTTTTGTCCAGTTTAAAGTCTACACGGCAATTATTTGTTTTAATTTTCGAATGTTTTGTGTATATATCCGAATCATACCCCAATTTATAAAAAGAAAAAAGTCTCAAAACCAAATTTTTGGTTTTGAGGGTTTTGTTTTATAAATAATTTTACATTTGTTATTTAATTATCGGATGTGTTATGCAAATGCCCAAATTTTTAGCTATCATTTGAAACAAGACAAGTTTCTAGGGAAGGATTAGCAGAATGTTAAATATATTTGAAAAAGTATTAAATTTCGTATGTTTTGGGATTTTTTTTCGAATGCACTTGACACATTCCCAGATGATTGCATAGCACTTAAAAACCCGCGAGTTTCTATGCCAAGAATTGGTTGTGTAAATTTCGGAACATGTACCTTTTTTTAGCTAAATTTGGGTCTTTTAATAGGTTTTTGTAAATAATTAAAACTTTATTATTTTTTTCTAATTTTCGAATGCACATTGCACATTTCCAAATAATTTCCTCAAAAAAGGAGAAAAACACGCGTTTCTAGGCCAAGAATTATCTTTGTAAAACACGGGATGTGCATAATAGCATACATACATTGTTCAAAGGAAATTAATATGATATGATTTGCAGTGCTCATAAGGGATGCCGTTGTTTCATTTCCTCGATATTTGTTTTAAAAAAATCGTCTACACACGGACTTATGCCTGAGCACTCTCCTAGAGAAAGAATCGCTTATTTTCTTTATTTTTTTTCCAGGTTTGTGGATCGCATGCTTATAAATTTGGTTTGAAACTAACATTTAGTTATACAGCGTTTTTCAACGTGTGTTAAAGTTTCGTGTAAATTTACGGAAAATTAAAGAATTTTAATGTACAGTTTGAACCACATTGGACTTTTTCTCATTTTGGGGTTCCGGTATTAAATTAAATTTCCAAACGGGGTTCCGAGACCAAAAAACTTCGAAAAACAGTGAGCTATTGAATACAACTGGAGTGAGTGCATATTACACTTTAACATTGTTGGGTCGCGGTTCCTTTCGGAGTTGACGAAAATCATCCGCGTTTGAAAATACAATTCTTTATGTAGTATAGCGGGCTTTTATCTAAGACCTAAATATGTGGGTTACAAGAAGTTGGTGGTAAGAGGATGGGGCGGTAACTGTAGTTGTGTCCCCCACTGGATTCTAGTCTAGATTAAATGGGAATATCCCGGCCATCCAAACAGATACCTTACACTTTGGTGTATGTCATACGGTCTGGATCGAATGTGGAAAGATCTCTAGTTGTTGCAAGCCAATCTGAAGACTCGCTTGTACGTTGACGATATTCTGCCGCCGATTGTTCTGCCTATACTGTCAAGTCACCCAGGTTCCATTTACCAAAAAGACAAAGCTCGAACGATATACTGCACAACTTTCTCAACAATGTCTTCAAGGATTTAATACTCTCCTATTGCCATCCAGATCTTCAGACCTATCACCAATAGAGAACGTATGGGACATGCTGTGACAGCAATTGCAGCCTCCTCTGAATACCACTGAATTAGCTGATCAGTTGCAACGTTTGTGGCAGAATCTTCTTCAGAGGGACATAAGCAACCTAACTGACCCTGTGCTGCACCGAATATCGATTTTTATAGTCGATAACCACTTAATAAAATATCAGCTTCTTGTTGTCACCATTTCTTAATAAAACGCTTTTTATTGATTCCAAATTCTAATCATTTGCATATTTTCTCAAACGACACATACATGCCGAGCTTCGTGGCTGTAGGCTCTATTTCTTAGGGTGCATATAATTTTTTGTGTGTATAGCTTCAATGCTTTTTCATCACTGATTTGAACGAATTTTTAATCACCTTTTTAAAAGCGCAGTGTCATCATGTCAGAGCACCAAATGCAACCCCGAAGGTTAAAAAAACTTCTGTTTGCTAATTTTACCATGCTGAATTCAAATCTGAAAGTAGTTTTTAAAATTAACCCTTGGATCTGGGAAGATAGCCTCTCAAAGTTTGGCCTTTTTTGCTATTTTTGTGTTTATAATCTCAGGTCGAAGGTGTTGCCACAACATGATGCAATTGCATGGTTATGAGAACTTAATGCTTGAAAAAATAACAGGAAAACTGTATTCAGCTTATGGAGTTAGAGGTGAGACCACCTCCATGATTCAGCTGAATAGGAAAGTTAATTTTGAGAGGTCATCCCTATTTAAAAATTCAGAATATGAATATCTAAGCCATGGAATTAGAGAGACTTATTTTCTGCTTTATCTTCAAAATCACCTTGTAAACTGCAATTATACAAACTTTGTTTATAGATAGATTGGTTGGAGCTGAATTATATGATCCATAAAGTTAGAGAGAGTTAGTTTCTTTTCTTCTATGGTGTGGCCAGACCAATTAAAAACTTGAGATGAAAAGTTTGAGGTATTAAACTTGATACATTGATTTGCTAAGGTTATAGGGGAACGTAACTTCATTGCGTTATGTTAGGAGTCGGTATAGTATGTATGCTTTTATAGGGAGATATTATACTATAAGAGATAATAATATTGAATGGGGGGGGGGGGGTATGACTGGTATGTGACTGTGAATATTAGAAGTGGGTGAGAGGATCGGTGGCAGTTGATGTCCGCCGGTTCCTGTTTCTCATGCATGGCCGTGGTGTACTTAGATGAGCTTAGCGCCCGAAGTGCGCGGAAGTTTGCTGGTTTATAAAAAAATTTCAACTTCGATCAAAGTCTTCGAGAAATAAATATTTCGAAAGAACGTAAGATTAAATAAACCAATTGCAGAGATGAGGCGTCCAGAAAATATAAAAACAATTTTTTTTTTTTTAATTGAACACCAAAATTTTTAGTATAAGTAAATTATTACTGGAAACGAGTGCATATTAAGTGGTGCAAACAGAATCAGAAATGAATGAAGTAATATAAAGCATCACCATATTTTATGGACAGCTGACTTTCAAAAACAAAAAATTATGTTATTCATTATTTTGATCTATTTTACTGGCTTCTTCATCGAAATTGAATATGTAGGATCATTTCATTACTTTTATGTTTCCTACTTATAGGAGCAAATCTAGTAGAGAGGTTGTGACTATATAAATACCAAATAATGACCACAAAAATCTGAATACAATATTTCGCAACTATCAATGTTGGTATATTATTTTGAAATTGTTTAATTTTAAATAATATTTTGGGGGATTTTTACTTGAACGAGAAAGAAATATTTTAATTTAAAAATAAAATAATAGTAATTATAAATAAATTAATGATTATTTATTAATAAAAATATAATATATAAAATGTGTCTGCAAAATGTACAACGGTAAAATTATAACTAATGAAAATTTTGATTTATTGGAAGCTCAACTATTTAACATATTTTTCTCCTTTAATAAAATGTTTATAAAAACATTTTGACGTAGTTAACATTTTTCTGTAACATTCTAATTTATATACAATTTAATATCGAATGGTCGAGTAAATGTTGCATTATTATTACATATTCAGTATTTTTCAAAAGGATGTCTGTTTCTGTGTGTGTGTAACGCGTAGCAGTTACATTTTAACGCGTAGCAGTTACACCGTAGTATTGTGATAATTTTAAAAATATTACCGAGGAATCTATCGCATTTTAGAGATGTTTATATAAAAGTGCATTGAAGTTGGAAAGTGTTTCATAATCAATGCTTTATGCATGATTGATCTTTCTTGTTTAAGTTTATAAATGCTTATTTCTCGAAAACAAAAAGTGGTAGCTATAAATAATATTAGGTTATTTGTAGTCCTTTGAAAACCATATAGGAGAGTACAATTGGATTTTGGATAGGTTCTTAGTTTTTGAAAAATAGTGGCAACAATTTCGATATTTTAATATTTTGTAAATGTGGTCCTAATTTCGATATTTTAATAAGTTAAAAAAAAATAAAAAGGTGGTTCTAATTTCGATGTCTTAATATTTTGAACCATTTTGAAAAAGTGGTTCTTAATTATTTAAATTATTTTAAAATTGTCAAAAAAGATAAACTACCTACATAGAAAAATGTTATTCAAGCGAAATCATTTCGACTCGAGCCGTGCCGGAGATTTAGAAAGCTGTTTCGGGCCGGGTTCGAACTTGACTTTTAAAAAAAGCCAAACATATTTGATTTTGAAAATTTTTCTGGGGCCGAATATATTTATTTCGCCAGGTCGAGCATATTTAATTTTGAAAATTTTTCAAATGAGTTTTAATTGAATACATGAAATAATTGTCTTTATTTCAGCTATATATAGATAAATGTTAAACAAAAAAAAACTTTTATCTCAATTCTTCGTAGAAAATTTTCACACATTCATGTTTCCGGCCGTCCAAGTGGATGCTCTATGTCTTCGGATGAGTCAGACGGTCTGGGTCTTCAACACATTCATGTTTGCGGCGGCCGCTCACTTTGCTGCTCATACCCTCGGGTTAGTCGGGCGACCTGGGCTTTCTACACATTCATGTTTTTAACACCTATAAATATAAATTATTTCAGGCCGGATCAAGCCGAGACTCAAGGGTCTTCGGGACTGATTTAAGTACTGGCATTGTCGTGACAGGCAGGGAAAAAATGAGATTAAATGAGGGAATAAATGAGATTTATGACATCGCAAAGAAACCATTGCCCCACGTTCATCAGATGGCTTTGCTTCAATATGGACTTCAAGGATTTTGTTTCACGAAAGAGAATCGGTGATTTTGTGGTGAACATTTAGAATATTAAAGTAAAAAATAAGTTTTTAAAATGAAATTTATGGAGAACAAAACTCACTCTTATTCCGATTTTTTTTCCGAGTGATTGCCAAATTTTCCGACTTTTTTGAGTCAGGTGACCCCCCCCCCCCCCCCACACACACACACACCCCAGGTACTTACGTCCCTGCACAAAGCTATATCATTTATTACTTCGATGTCTATATTCAAGAGTTTGTCTGGACTATCTCTATCTTCTGCATCTTCACACTCCCTTTTATCAGTAGCATTTTCAATCTCTTGATGCTCAACTTGTTCTTCTTTTTCCTCTTCTTCACTTATAGGCCTGTGTGGTTCAGAAGAAGTTTCGAACTCAGACAATTTATCTGAAATAGATGTTGATGGCAACTCTGTTTCTGAATTTACTGGTAAAACTTATGTAATGCATTTCTTTGGCTGTCAACAATTTCCAGGTTTTTCTTAATTTTTGTTTGCTTTTCTGCCCCACTTTGATGTCTCTTCATTTTTTACTGTGCAGAAAAAAAAGTTGTTTTCATTTTTTGTAAATAAATTGAATCTTTTTGTAAAAAAGTTAATTGAATGCTGCGAAATTCGGGGCCCTATGGTATCCCGGGTGCCCCACGCGGCCGCTACCTTTAAACCCGCCAATGTTCAAGGGGATTGCTGGAGAGTCTGGAGACATTTTTGTTAACCTAGTTTCTATTTATGTGACACAGCATTTATATATATTTATATAGTAGAAAACGTGCCCCTTAAAATTTCATTTGCCCCCTCCGCCCACAAAGTCCTGAAAGAAACACCAATTGTACGCCTCATCCTTGAGTATGCACCCTTGAAAAAATGTCTGTGGACGCCCTTGCCATGGGTGCCCATAGGGGACGTTGAAAATTACAAATGTATGTATTAAGCGAGAAGATATTTATACTTCATCCTTCAGTTTGCCCCTGGAAAAGTTCTGGGGACGTCCAAAGGGAGGCGCAAGGGTTTACTTGCCATCGCGTGGACGTTCAAGGTCACAAATGTAGGTATCAAGCTAGTAGATATTGTATATCTCATCCTTGAGTATGCTCCCTTGAAAAAAGTTATATAAGAGCCCATGGACACCTTTCACGAGCAAGACTGGGGGTTTCATCTGAAGGTTAGGGCTCAATTTTTCCATGAAGGGAAAATTTTAACTCTCAACATTAAACAAATACAGCCAGTCACCCGAACAGAGAACAGCCGCCGACTCCGCCACACAGCGCCACACAGCAGGGGCGCGGTAGCCCATTGGTTAGCGCGCTGGAGTTGCACTCGGTAGGTCCGGGTTCGATTCCAGCCACTGCCAAAACTGCCGCCGTGTTCATGCGGAGTACGATCACGTTAAACAGGTGGGTCCGAAAGTCTTTCCGAGAGGTTGGTGGTAGGGGAAGGAGGGTACGGTCCCTGTGGATGCCTCCCCCACTGGGTTCCGGTCTAAATTGGGTGGCACTTCCCGACCGTCCAAACAGTTACCTTACACCTTTCTGGTAGGTCGGACGGTCTGGGTCTCAACAACAACACAGCGTGCGTACCACCCGGGACACCAAGGGGACGGCAAACCAACATTCCACCGAGCGAAGTCAACAGCCACCAGTCCCAGCGAGAAACGCCGACGGAGACGTTCAATACCCCCTTAACAGGCCAGAGTCCCGCTCGCAAAGAAACCAATCAGGCAATTAGCACCATCGTTAAAAACCAAATATATACAAAACAGGGTAGGAAGAGCAGGTCATCCGCTACACTTGCGGATGAATAACAAGATATTACAATAAACATTAGATAGCCAAATGATAACAAAAGGACAATAACATTAAAATAAATAAATAAAACATCCAAACACGAAGAAATGATCAAAAATGAACTTCGACATGACAAAATATGAGCATTCAAACCAGTCATCCTTACAACCAACAAAGTATAAACTCGATAAATAAAGAAACCAAAACATATAGGTGAACCTCAACAAATTAACTAAGAACGTAGCCAATATAATTAATAGACTATTATCAAAAACCGAGCCAAATCAACTAAACAATACCCAAAAACGTCAGCAGAGTAAATCACACAAAAGGTAACACATAAAAAAGATTGATTGAAGCAGTTATAATAACAAATTGTTCATCAAGAACAACACTCCGGCGGCCGCTCCGCCAATGTCCCTATGTAAGGCAAAAGCGGATACCGGCAGATCAGGCACGCAGGTGAACTAAATGACTCCAAAATACGCCAGTATAATAGGTGCAAAAAAGAGACAAAAGTTTAATAAATTTGACCAACTAAATTCGTACGTTAGAGAGTAGAACTCTTAGGAAGAAGTTTCGTTTACCATTAATATCTCGACAACCCCTGGTCTTAGAAACTCGAAACTTAGACTAAATTTACTAAATTTGTGGGGGCTATTTCAAAGCTACTCACAAAATTTCATTAAATTCGATGCAGCTCCCGTGATCAGACAAACGAAAGCTTCGTTTTTCATTAATATCACGACAATCCTGGTGTTAGAAACTCGAAACATGGACTAAATTTTAAATGGGGCTATTTTAAGACTACCCACCAAATTTCATCAAAATCGGTTTAGCCATTCTCACGTGATGTTGGATCATACATATATACATACTTTTCTTCTTTATATATATATAGATAATTTTCAGAAATTCACGTAAATCTCATCTCTAGACTAATATATTTATCAGAGTATATTATGTTCTCAATACCTCATTATGTCCAATTTAATATAGATGAGGATTCAGAATGGCATTATGATATAATATACAAAAAATCAGTCAATATTATATAATATTAACGTACAGACATTTTCCGTACAAATTCATCTGGCTTTGTTTCTTTCAAATTTTCTCATAAGTATTAAAATTTATTGCATTTGTTAGTTATTCCTTGAATTTATTCAATTATATATATATATATATATATATAACCACGTGTTTTTATGCAATCATAGAAACAGCGGATTTTAGTATATCTGTCTAGAATATGCCCCTGAAGACGTTTCTGGCAAATATACTATTCATTGATTTATTTTCCTTGTCCTGGCCTTTCCGTGCTCTACTTTTCCAGCCCTTCCTCGTTTCTTTTTACTTTCTGTTATTACATATACGTTATTATATTGTCCGCGGTTTGGTACTGTATATATATATATATATATATATATACATACAGAAAAGTTTTTGATCAGCTCAAACTTGGAGCTAAAAAGCAGATACAGTGTTTTGCGGGAATAGCTGAAGAGTTATTAATCATCCGGGTTGGCATTAACATTATGCGCTTGGGTCAATTTTCAGTCTATTTGGTGTGGGATTGACATTGTTTTCCATATGTTCGTTAGGATTACCATAGACTGCATTGTTTCTTCCAAAAATCTTGAGTAAATAGGCATATATTTGGAATTCATTTTCAGACAGTGCAAATAAGAAAAATCTGATGTGGGCAGTACACGACTTTCCCTGCAGACTTATATCCACATTCTCTTAATTTTAATTAAATTTAATTCACTTTTAATTCAATTTTCGTTCTCATTTGGTAATTGGATTTATTTTCAAAGGCGGCGTAGACAAAATACGAAAAAACTAAAATATCTCAAGAACGGTTAATCCTAGTGTAATGGGGTTGGTCTTATTCTTTTCTTAAAAATTACGTATAAAACAAGCATGTAATGGATATATTTGAACATACGTAGTTTTTATTGTAGATTTTGACGATTTTTGCTGCCCATTTTACAAAAAAAGGCAGGTTATTTTTTTCCGAATCGTACTAAAATCTCACCAGCACCAGGGTAACCTACAAACGACTTATCTACCGAATTTTGTTAAATTTGGTAGATTTAACAAACTTTCCGAATTTTGTTAAATTCGGTCCATTAGTTTTCAGCTGGAGTGGATAGAGGCAATTTTTGCGGGCCACTTCGCAAAAAAAAAGGCGGGTTCTTTTATCCCGAATCGTACTAAAAACTAATCAGCCTCAGGGTCACACCCAAGTGACTTACCTATCAAATTTTATGAAATTCGATCCATTAGTTTGAGTTAGAGTGGATACAAAATATGCACAGACAGACAGACACACACACAGACCTCACGCTAAAAATAGTTTTTTCGTATTCTAGAGGTCTCGAAACGTGTAAATCAGTCGAAAACTCGAGTTGTGATTTTCAGCATGATTCCAATACTTTCCCTATACATTACCATGTATTGCAGGGAAAGTAAAAATCTGATGTGGGCAGCACATGACTTTCCCTGCAGACTTATATCGACGTTCTCTTTATTTTAATTAAATTTAATTCACTTTGAATTCAATTTTCGTTCTCATTTGATAACTGGACTTATTTTCAAAGGTGGCTTAGAGAAAATACGAAAAAACTAAAATATCTCGAGAACGGCTAGTGCAATGCAGTTGGTCTTATTCTATTGTTCGTTAAAAATTACGTATTAAACAAGCATTTAATGGATATATTTGAACATACGTATTTATTTAAAATTTTGGCGATTTTTGCGGGCTATTTTGCAAAAAAAAGCAGGGTATTTTTTTCCGAATCGTACCAAAATCTAATCAGCACTAGAGTGACCGACAAGTGACTTATCTACCGAATTTTGTGAAATTCGGTGCATTAGTTTTTCAACTACAGTGGATACAAGTTTTCGCGGGCCATTTCGCAAAAAAAGGCGGGTTCTTTTATCCTGAGTCATACCTAAATCAAATCAGCACCAGATTCGCCCATAAGTGACTTATCTACCAAATTTTATGAAATTCGGTCCATTAGTTTTTTAGTTAGAGTGGATACAAAATTTGCACAGACAGACATACACACAGACGTCACGCTAAAAATGGTTTTTTTGTATTCTAGAGCTCTTGAAACGTGTAGTTCCGTCGAAAACTCGAGTTGCGATTTTCGACATGATTCCAATACTTTCCCTATACATTACCATGTATTGCAGGGAAAGTAGAAATCTGATGTGGGCAGCACATGCCTTTCCCTGAAGACTCAAATTTATTCTTTCTTTATTTCTTTAATAATTCATTAAATTGAGTTTAATTGGTAATTGGACATTTTTCCGATAGCGGCGTAACAAAAATGCAAGAAATCCCAAATATCTTGAGAACGGTTAGTCTTAAAGTATAATGGAGTGTGTTATATTCTTTCCCTCGTCAAAAATTGAGTATAAAACAAGAATTTAACTGATACATTTCAGCATACGCAGTCTTTTTCTTTTTTAGATTTTAGCGATTTTTGCGGGCCATTTCGTAAAAAAAGCAGATTGTTATTTTCCGAATCGTACCAAAATCTAATCAGCACCAGAGTGTCCCAAAAGTAACTTATCTACCAAATATTGTGAAATTTGGTCAATTAGTATTTTAGCTAGGGTGGATATACGAAATTTTTGCGGGACATTTCGTAAATAAAGGCGGGTTCTTTTCCAAAGCGTACCAAATTCTAATCAGCACCAGAGTATCCAACAAGTAACTTATCGACCAAATTTTGTGAAATTCGGTAAATTAGTATTTTAGCTAGAGCGGATAAATGAAATTTTTAAGGGCCATTTCGCAAAAAAAGGCGGGTTCTGTTTTTACGAATCGTACCAAAAACTAATCAGCACCAGGATCTCATTCAAGTAACTTACCTACCAAATTTTATGAAATTCGGTCCATTAGTTTTTGAGTTAAGAGTGGATGCATACATTGCACAGACACACACACACACAGACATCACGCTAAAAATAGTTTTTTCGCATTCTAGAGGTCTTGAAACGTGTAGATCCGTCGAAAACTCGAGTTGCGATTTTCGACATGATTCCAATACTTTCCCTATACATTACAATGTATTGCAGGAAAAGTAAAAAGTAACATGATCCATGTAATGTATGTAAGCAGGTATGTTTCAATTTCTTTTCGTCAAAGTCATCTGCAGTGTTCTATAGTAGTAGCCAATAAGGCAGCGACGTTCCCGAGAACCTATTTCCGAAGTTGACTGATATCTCACATCTATTGGATTGCAGAGATTTGCTTCTTCTTTCCAGGTGTAAACTTTGCACTCCATGTAGTATATATGTTACTGTGAAAGACCGAATTCTCCAGTCAATGTCAGCATTCACATAGTCGCTTATTGCATGTCCGAAATATTTCCTAAATATCATTATTTCTCACACCGGCAAATGTCGACATTCAGCATGCACTGATGGTGAATGTTGAATAAAAATATTTTTGTTACGTTAAGACAAAAATGCAACTTTTTAAATCAAACTTTATTATTAAAACATATTATGATATATGCCAAAATAGGAGAAAGCTTAAGTAACAGCACATGCAAATAAACTGTTGAACTTAAAACGAACAGCACATTCTAAATCTAAAAAGAAAATAATACCAATAATAAACTTACACATAAATTGTGATTAACGTTATACAATCTTATTTATTGCAACAACTTAAACTGTTATGATACTTTGAATTGCACCCGGTCACACAAATAGCTACTGTAAGCCTTCAGGTCAGTCGTGTGGTCTGGGTCTTTCACTTTGAATTGCACAAGAGTTCCTTGCTTTTACAACTGCATTTAGTCGTGGAACACTTCTTTTTGCAATTACAGCGTGCATAGCCTTGCCCTCCATTTCTCGAATTAGTTGCAGCTGCTTCTCTCAGGGACATTTCTTGAGAAGAAATCTCATCTATGGAAAGTAACTTTTCTTTACAAATTACGAACTGATTACGGGTATAAAGCTGCTTGAGGGTACCATTTTTGTTTGCTAATTTATAAAAGTCGGAGTCTTTTATTCCAACAACAACCGACAACACATTTCGGGCATCTGTAAGACCACGGTCGACATCAGGGACTTGTATTCGTACGGTATCACCAATTTGAGCAGGAGGAAATTTTTTTTTTGAGGTTCATAGCATTTTCGTTGCTTGCAGTAGAAGATTCTCTTTCGCAGTCGCTCTTTTTATAGAAATAAACTAGTGTTGTTCAGTCAGGGCTTGATATGAAGACGTGGTAGGTTGCAGCTTCTCGTCAATATTTTCCTTTGGAATATAGTTTTCGGTATGGTCACTGCTCAAATTTTCTTCAAAAGCATTAATTTCTTTGAGCTGTTCATTGGTTTCAATATTTACGATTTGCTCGTCAGGCAAAGATGACGATGCTATGTCTCTTTTTTTGGTTTAACGACAAACAGGGCTTCATAAGGACTTTGGTGTATTTCTTCGTGGTATGTCGTGTTCTTGGCAAATTGAACAAAGAGCAAACCATCTGACCATTTATTTGTATCGTTATCGTTCATCTATGCAGTTAACATATTCTGTATATCCTGATTGGCCCTTTCAACTGAGCCTTGTGTTTGACTATGGTGAGGCTTTCCGTGAACTACCTTAACATCTTTCCACATAGCGCATAGTTCGGATATGACTCGATTACAGAATTCCCTACCATTATCTGAATGCAATATAGCTGGAGTACCAAATGTTAAAAATATTTGAAGAAGGTGATACGTTATTTCTTCAGCTGTCTTAGTTCTTAAAAGTCCTAACTGGACAACTTTGTTAAATGATCTTGATACACCATTATGAACTTATATTCGCCATGTGTAACTGCAGGTCTATCAGATCGACTTGACATCTTGAGTTTAACTCCATACTGACCATTGGTTTCACAACAATGCCTTTTTTAGGTGACTATGTTTCATTTGATATTGTTTACATAAATTTAAATACAGCATTACAACTTCATATGTAATATTTTTGTATATAACTTGCAATTCTTTAAGCATACGTGTTCTTCCTACATAGCCTATTCTGATGTGAGTTTCGGATAGTATACTGAACAATTCATCAATCACGGCAGAACAAAGGATTTGGCGTTTTTGTTACCTCGCTGGCTGTGACCTCTCCGCCTTCTAATTTCGACCCCACCAGAGCTTATCTGTGCTTGTCCACATACACCGGCGATAGTCCGAATTTATAAGAATATAACCAAATATTCAGTCTTTCACCGACGTATTTGGTATGTCGAAAGCCCAGACCATTCGGCTCGTCCAAGGACTTAGAGCAGCAAGATGAATGGCCGGACGTATTTGGTATGTGTCGATATTCACCGGAGAGTACTGACATTCTCTAATTTCAATCTTTCACGGTAACATATACTATATAGCTCAGTGATCTTAAATACCTTGCATTATTGAAACTGGTGTGTATAAAAAATTCTAAAAATTAGCTGATCTTAAATACCTTGCATTATTGAAACTGGTGTGTATAAAAAATTCTAAAAATTAGCAGGTAATAAAATTTACCATTAGCAATTTGTACTGCTAATGAAAACTAATTGTAATTCCCATCACTAATGGTGACCTACAAATTCAGTCCTACCATGCAGCTGGTTTTAAATTTCATAAAGATTGAACTTAGTCAGCAGAGAGGTCAAGATCATATTCATAGAATCACCTACAGGGGGCATCCTGATTGCATATAATAGCATCTCTTGAACAATTTTGTGCATTTTATGCACTTTCCAGCATCAAATAGTTGATATCTGCAATGATACTATGTGGCATAAGTTTGCGAACCTTTATGAAAACTGATAAATTCAGACCTCATAGAGTTTCGCAAAATTGTGACATATATATAATTTTCCAGGGCAGATCCAGGTATGAGTAATTGATATCAGTAGGTCAGATAAGGATAACCCCCCTCCCTCATCTCCATTAAAATTGTGCCATTTCAGGTGATTTTAAATATTTTTGCTACAAGTAATTAAACTCTATGTGTAAAACTTCCTCGAAAAAAATCGTACTTCTCTTTGTAAAATCAATGAATATTTCATTCATATCAGCTACGCAGACTCCATGAATTAAATGATTTTCTGTTAAAGAAATACAGCAATTCTAATACAACTCATTCAACATATTTTGCTGTTTACATTTCACATAGGTGAAAAATAGGCTTCGTTGTAGAAATAATCAAATTTGGATGAGCATTTAAACTCAAATATATTGTAATTGCGCTGTTTCAGTATGTAGATGCACAGAATTTAAACAAAAATAAAGTGGTTTTAGGACGGATACAACACTCAATATGAATTAAAAAGAACTTTAAAAATCACGATTTTGAGACAAGATGGATGCCATATATCATTTTGAAGTGAGTCACGTGATCGCTTCATATAAGAGGTATTATTATTATTTTAATTTTTATTTAAAAAACTACTGAATATATTTCGCTTAATTTTTTTTCTATATATTTTATGGAACAATTTGAATATTACCTAAAATTTTCGAAGTAATTTGTGAATTTTAAATCTGCTAAAAAAATGTTTGAAAAATTAGGTCCCATAGGGCTCAATGTATTTCATTTTTTCAACCTGGGTTCAATCCAAAACTAATTGGGTGATATTATTAATTTATATTCCCATAGGTCCTACAGACTGTCTGAACAACATACTAAAATTTCATTTTGATTAAGTCATTTTTACGGCAGTTATCGTGCTAACGGACAGACAGACAGACAGACAGAATGAACAAAGTCATAAACACTTTTCAACTTTGTTGTAAAGTGTTAAAAATTATGAACATGAAATAAAACATACTTAAGTAATTACTTAAAAATAAAAATAACCACAAAAATACAAATAAACAAAGCAAATTTTTATGAATGAAATTTATCTAATACAATTGATATATACAAAGATATAAAAATTACATAACAAAATATAACATAGGCAGGACTTTTGCTTGACTCAAATTTTTAGATGTCAGCTTCATTTATGAGTTTAAACATGAGTGAAATATGAAAAAAAGTTCTGGTCAAGTGAAGTAAAATAAAAATATATTTGTTTCATAAAATACTATTTTACATACAAACTTCTATAAAATGAGAGGGGTGCATAAAGTTATTAGGCATGTCACTGCTGTTTTTGTACTGTGATTTAAATTCATAACTATGGCTGTGGTGTCAATAGAGATGTACCAACTCTGACTTCAAAATAAAATTATTTAAAAATGGAATATTTCATTTTTAATAATTTGTTAAAGTCTTTAGGCAATAAATTGAAAAACATCAAATAATTATCATGAATCATAATCCATTGAAATGCAATTGATATGAAAGATTAATACTTTAATACAAGAGCAATAAATACACAAATATATGTTAATGAAACAAAGGTTGTGCTTGTACGAAATAAATTATGAATGGAAATCAATGCTTCCAAATGCACAGTACTATATGAGACTCCACTCATACAATTACTCCCATTCCCTATTTATAACAAAAACTTATGATACATTTGTTTCATTGTCAACAATGCAAAATTTCACAAAAACTGCATAAAATTTACCAATTTTTACATAGACAATGTACATTTTTTTTTTCACAATTTTGGTGTGTTATGACAATGATTGTGATAGATGTAGTATTTTTAAATTATATAGGGGTTTTTTGTAAATGAATTGTTAAATCCAAAGATTCTGCACAAACTACTAACATTTGCCATTTATGAAAGTGCAGAAGTTGGAGTCACAGGTTTGGTGTACCGATTACAAAGCCCCTGGTCACCACACGTCGAACAATAGTTCACATTTTTATCATTTTGCGAAAAGTTATGAAAATTATTAGTGAAACCTGTTAACAGTGTTTTCAACTAAATTTTAATATTTCGTAAAGAGTAATGAAAATTCTACAAGTTGCAATATACTAAAAATACATTTTTGTAACTTTTATAAAGGGATCTCACTCTTTACAAGTAGAGCTGAGGAGTCAGTACTTCAAACCTCCAACTCCTTGTGTTTTCTAATAGACTCTGATACTGATGTAAATAGCAATTAATGTTTAATGTTTTATATAGTTGTTTAATAGATAAATATTTTATTTTTTTTTCTAATTTATTGCCTAAGAACTATTAAAAAAACTATTAAGAGTTAAATATTCTATAATAAAATAATTTTCAAATAGTTTTATTTAGAATTTGGAGTCTGTATATTTTTACCGACTCTGACTCCACAGGTGTTTATAAGTTTAAAAATAAGGACTTTTTAAGATCACAAAATGCATTTTGATATTATAATTTACACTTGCATATTTTAACATGTTTCAAGCAAGATTTTATACAACAAAAATAATAATAAATATACAGTCAATGTACTAAATTTTCAGTGTTTTTTGTTAAAATAATGTTCAACATAGTTAACAACATAGTCATAAACATAAAAAAGTTTGAATAATGAGCATACAGAAATGTTAGGTTGAGTTGCAGCATTATATGTGCAACAAATCAATATTTGGCAATGGTCCTCTTTATTTGGCAATTGCACTTATTTCAAATCACCATTGTTTTGACTTAAGTGTTATTTTTCCATGGGGAAAACTTTACGTTCATGGGAAAAAATAAGGACTTTACAGGCCTTTGAAGAAAAATAAGTACTTTCAAGGGTCCTTAGAAATAAAAAAACTGAGAACAATGACTGTGGGAACCCTGTTATAGCTTTCTATTTAGAAAATTGATGTAGGTATTAAATGTGGATGTGGTATTAGACGTTGTCAAATTTTTAGTCACAAAAACTGAAAATTTGTTAGTTACAAACCTCTCAACCGCCTAACAAATCAAGAGAAAAAAGCAGGAGATAGTCAGTTTAGAAGTGTCTTTTTTAGTTATTTCTGTATATAAATATATAATTTAGCTTTCAAAGGAGATTTAATTGCTGTACTTTTGAAAGAAAAATTAACAGAATAAAAAACTAAGGCCAATCAGCTCTGAGAGAAGCAATGTTCTCTTGTTAAATATGAAAATGCATAGTTTTGAAATACAAGGCACTAAATTTTAATAAGTCAACTGTTGACTTGTAGTATTTAAAACAGTCAAGCTAAGTAAATAAAATGATATTTACAGTCAAAACGCAAGTATCAGCCATGTAGGTATGTTCATAGCATCAGCCATGTAAGTATGCTTTGCCATTTAAAATACATTATTCTACACTTCAAAAGCAATTTAGGTCTTCAAATTGGATAAAGTATTTCGAAAAAACCATGGATTCGTAATAATACAGCATCTAAAAAAATTCCTTTTTTGCTGGAGGAACCCTTGAAATATTTTGTAAAATATTGTGGAACACCTACCTGGTTGACATACATTAAGTTCATCAGAGGTTACTTACAAAATAGACACATAAAAGCAGTAGAGTTAGTAAATAATAATTAACTCATACCTTTGAATAAAATATTAGAGAAGTATTTACTGCCTATTTTTATTTACTACTTACATATACAAATGACAAATATTTTCACTTTACACCTGGCTTAATTATTATAAATATTGTGCTCATAATTTGTAATGTTTTATGATTGTTCATATGTGCTCATAATTTGTAATGTTTTATGATGTGTTTGCATGATTGTTATGCTAAAACCCTAATAATGTTAATTTTCTTATTTAATTGTGAAAAAAGGTGGCATGTTGTACAAGTTGCATACTTGCACTTTGAAAATTCTAGTGGAACCCTGGTTGGGAATCACTGAAAATATGTAGTGAATATTAATTTGAGAAAATGGATTTAAATCACCTATGAAAAAATACTTTATTATAAATCAGCATGTTGAAAATCAATTAGTGGTATCAATGGGCTCAAGGTAAAAAAGAAGAAGAAGCTATCTTATTTAGGACAGGAAAAACAACAGTTAAATTGTAAAAGCACAGCTGTGCTTTTACTAGTTAATCTGATTTTCTTATTTTAAAGAAGTTGTTCCTAAAACTAATCGATACTAATCTTGAGTGTATGTTGCTTTATAGAAAAATTCTTTTATAGGAAATTTTTACAGCAGTTAAAAAGTTTTTGTAGATTTAAAACATCATGCCTAATCTACATGGTACTTAGTGTGTTTCTACACTACATCATATCCACTTCTTGTTTTTGTTTTGGCTTTTGTTTTTGCACCAAATCTCATGTTTTTTTAATTTTGACTATTGCCAAAGATTTTGAATATTGTTAGGAAACAAAAAATTGCGGAAAAGTACAGTTAAAAGAGGCAGGAACATCAATAAATATATATCAAGGCTTCATCTGATTTGCACATAAAATCTACTTTTCAAGAAGAAAAAAAATCCATTCTTGATCTACGTTTTAGAAAATAAGGCAAAATATAATTTTTCTATAAAAATATAACATAAAACTATATTGGCACAATAAGCTTTCACATTTCAAAGCTTTCATACATTTCAAAACATTTCATTTTAACTTAAATTGATGTACATTTTGAATTTCAAGCTGAAATAAAAGAAAAAGAAAAATGGTGATGGCTCCAGTCAGATGGAGCTAAACTTGTTCTGCATGAATAATGTTTTCTGAAACAAAACTATAATAAAGCTCTAATTATATATCTTTGTAAGAATTTCAAAGAGCTTCACATTACTTATTTACAACGTGCTTCTAGTTAGCATGTTTAGTTTTTGAGATATAAATATTACAAACTCAAATGGAAAATTTTCAATTTTTAACTTGAGTTGCTCGATAACTATAAGAGTTTTGTAAAAACAATTACTGACTAAAGAACTATAAAGATATAGTTTCTTACTGCACATATCTGTCATTTACTGTTTATATCTATATTTTATAGTTTAGACAATATTTCGAGTAACAGTAAGCAAAGTGAATTGAAAACTCACTTGGATAAGAACTTATTTTTTTTTCATAAAAGAAAAATAGTTTAACATATTAAAATTGTTTTTGTATATTCATAAATGGTACTAATTTCTGACAAAACATGAAAAAATTGTTTAGATTTTCTTTTCAATTAGGTTTAGAGATATAAGTGTTTAAATTGTTTATATTTTTCATAATGCTTTGATTTCAGTCTGATACTCCAGATGTTATTCACATAAATAAAAAATCATCACTCATGGTAATGTTATTTAATTACTATAATATGTTGAATAACACTATAATTTACATAACTGAAGTAAATGTACAAAATTCATTTTGAAACTCCCTCCCGATGCTATGAAATTTGCATTACTTTGTTCAACATTGTAACATGTTTAAAATTAATTTATGTGTAATTTTTTATGTAACTACTTGGACCAATTCTTAAGCACGATTTAAAATATTCATCCGTAAAAGTGGTTCTTTAATTTAGATTTTATATCATTCATTTGCAAAAGTGTTTACACATCTTTCAAATTTGAATTCTTATCTTCTGGTAAAAATTTTCAAAGTTTGTTTGCTGAAGCATTTGCTTTGATGTAAATATCATTTTGTAATATGATGAGTTATAATGGGAGACTTAGAAGAAATATAAATAAAAATTATATTTGGATAAAGATCGATACAAAAATACAAACTACATATAAAATTAAAGGCAGCAGTTTGAAGATGTGCATGGTACACTTTATTTTTAAATGAAACTATGGGCTGCATTTTAAATAAAGATGTTAGTAAGTTCTGAAAACATTTTGCCTTTGAAATGCAATATTTTGATAGAATTTCAATCAACAATCATTTTACATCCTGTCATATGAAAAACTAATGACTTATAATTTAAAAAATATAAGTGCATGACACATTCATTGTTAGAATACATCATGACATTGCCACATAAATACCATTGAGGTATCAATAGAATATATTTAAAATTAGGTAGCACCATCTATTGATATTTAAAGGAAAATATTTGTTTCTCAAAACAATCCATGTGTAATGACATTTGAAAGTCAACAAAAGCACACACAAATTTGATCCTGCTATTATTGTGCATATGTTACTGGCAAAGTTTGAAATCCGGCATTCTATAGAATCCCTAGGCATTGTATATAATGCCTAAAACTAGTCGGCAATGTATGAAACGATTCATAGTTCATACATTTCCTAGGCATTCTATAAAATGCCAAATGATAAACTGGCAAAGAATGAAATGCATCTCCGATTCATTCCTTTTTTCACATTTTGCCTAAATAGCATCTGTCATTCTATAGAATGCCCAGGTATTATATACAATGCCTAGGAAAAGTATATAATAATTCTCATATTTCATACTTTGCCTAAAAAAGGCCGGTATTCTATAAAATGCCTAGGTATTCTATAGAATGTCAGCATTTCATACATTGCTAGTAATATAACCGGCAATGTATGAAAGCCGGAATTCTATAGAATACCTAGGCATTATATAGAATACCGAAAACTGGTCGGAAATCTATGAAACGAACATTTCATACATTTCCTAGGCATTCTATAGAATGCCAAATGACAAACCGGCAAAGCATGAAATACATCTCCGATTCATTCCTTTTTTCATACTTTGCCTAAATAACATTTGTCATTCTATAGAATGCCTAGGTATTATATACAATGTCTAGGGAAAGTATATAATAATTCTCATATTTCATACTTTGCCTAAAAACGGCCGGTATTCTATAAAATGCCTAGTTATTCCATAGAATGCCGACATTTCATACATTGCTGGTAACATATACATCACACATTACTTGTTGAATTCAACAATCTTTAAGTAGTGTAAAACACTATAACAATAGGATGAACTCTCCAATATAAAATAACATTTTTACCTGTTTCAATAATGTTTTTCCACTCAATTTAATAATAGTTAGCCAAAAATGCTTAATTTTCTATACTTTATGTTTCTGCCAAAATAAATAAAATTAAATCAAAAATAAAAGCATTAATTACATCAATTGTTCAGAATTAAAAATAACCCTGGATGGATGTGAATAAAGCAAGACAAGCTTTATACAAAAATATTTATCTGATGCAATGGATATATACAAAGATATAAAAATATAAACAACAAAATATATCTAAGAAGGTGTGCTTATGCTTCCATTATAAACATGAATTAATGAGTCCCAGGCACAGTCACAAATCTGTAATAGAGAAATTTTAAAGTGAAAAAAATGAACATTAATTGGAAAAAAAAAATGTTGCACATGCTCAAATGTGGTATACTGATCATAAATATTCATCTGTTTGAACTTCTACATTAAGGACTATGAGGGCGTTTCATTAAATAAGGTAATAAAACCCGTCACACGTAAGAAAATCATTAGTGGATGAATGCATTTGATAGTATGGGCTATTTAGATCTTAGTTTGCTGTCTCTGCTACTCAATTGCAGCACATATCAGACACATTGTTTAACAAAAAGTTATTCTTTAGCACCCATGGCTTAATTTACGACAAAAAAAAAAAAAAAAAAAAAAAAAAGCAGATTAGATCCTGAATATGCACAAATGTTTGTTTACTTAAATAAAAATCTATAGCAGGTGAGAAGCATTTACGATTGTTCAATTATTTCAGTTATTTGTACGCACTAAAAATTAAAAGCTACCGTAAAATAAAATTAAAAATAAAAAGATTTCTTTCTAAGTTAATGTTGTTTTATTACACTTTAAACCTTTTTTATATTTACTAATAATTAATAAATATAAATGGTATTTATTAATAATTTGAAATAACTATTCGGAGTATTTGAATATTCAAGATTTGGTTAATATTCAAATTTGAGAACCCTGAAGTCTTATTCGTCCATTTCTATAAGAAAATATAATTATTTCACATTAAATACAGATGTTTTGCTTAGGTACTTGATACTGAAAAATGTAACTGACTACTTTTATACACTGAAATTTTTAGGTGTAAACATATATATTTCACTGCATACTGAATGCATAATGTCGACTTTTAGCAGACTCTTTACTCTTGCACAATATAATTAGGGATAAACGTAATCATATTTTAGTAATAGATTTATTAATGGTATATAATTCCATTTTTAACACAAAATTTTCATATGGTTTGATGAAAACTAAAATTTTTGTTATATAAGAACGTTGAGATAATTTACTGACAGATTAAAAAAGAAATCTTACCTCAAATGGTTTAATAGGATTAAAATCCAACCCGTATACAAATTCAGTGTGTTTGTTATGAGTTTCTACAGCATATGGCATAGTCCAGTTCCAAAATCTAAAATCAAATAACACGTGGTACATGTATAATAAACTGAAAAATATGTGTTCATGAAAAGTAACATTGCATTTAAAATAAAACAAAGTTCTAACATAAATGCATCATGTAGACCCTAATAAATTTATGTTATAAAAAATATTTTGAAAAATCCACTGTTTAATCCTACATCGAATGCCAGACCTTATACAGTTTAAAATGAAGAAGTGTGTAACACACATACAAAAACTCATTACAAAAAGGATAAAGGTATAATATTAAAGCAGTGAATAAAAACCAGAAACTTTTCTAATGGCTTCTGTTCCAAAGATTGAAATATGGTTAATTTTATTGTGTTTTCACATGACCTCCTCAGAGTATATTTTAAAGTGAAACAGACAAGTTGCCAAACATGCTATTTTTATGCATAATTCTATGAATTCTATATTTTGGAATATGCAGTTTTTAAATTTATTTATTGTATTCATGTGCATTACATGAAATGTCGGGTAATTCGAGGGACACCAGATTTTCCACACAAATATATTCAAATATATATCAAATATATGTAATCAAATATAATATTATTTTTCAAATATATATAATCAAATATAATATTATTTTTCAAATATATATCTAATATATATAATTGGGAAAATCTCACATGCCGAAAAAATGGGGGATGGTATCAAAAATCATAAAATAAACCATTTTGTATATTTTCCCATTAAAACAGAATGTACTAAATAAACTCAAATACAACACTATTTCATAGATATAACTAACACTTACAACTTAATTTATATTTTAATTACAAATCATTTGAAAAGTGACATAGATATTGCACGCTGAAGTGAAATATAGTACCTAGTAAATTTTTTAATCATTATTCCAGGGAATAAAACCAAACCTTGAGTTTTGCAGCATGCTGGATAATACAGGGTCTTACAGCATGCTGGTAAACCTCACTAAACATGTTGGCTAATACGAGGGAATATATATTTTGCACGTAAGCAGTACTTTAAGAGTTGATATCTACAAATTTTTTCTTCCTTTATTTTTATTTATTTTTCTATTTCTACATATTTTTAACTATCCCTAATGACCCTAATGATAGTAAAATGTGCCATTTGATAACCTTCAAAGGAAATTGTTGTTGTTGTTGTTGAAACCCAGACCGTCCGACCTACCAGAAAGGTGTGAAAGCCCCAGGCCGTCCGGCTCGTCCAGAGGACTTAGAGCATCAAAATGGACGACCGGCTACCAGAAAGGTGTAAGGTAACAGTTTGGACGGTCGGGAAGTGCCACCCAATTTAGAACGGAACCCAGTGGGGGAGGCCTCCACAGGGACCTCAAAGGAAATTGTAAAATATTTAATTGTAATAAATTGCAATTGATTTTAATTTAATTGCAAGATATGTTTTAATTAAAATTTCACAAACATTTCCAACATTAATTATTAATTAATTAATGTTGGGACATTAATTAGTTGTCTGTGGCACAAAGTTTGTATGTTTCACAGGATGTATTTTACGCATCTTTTTTCATTTTTTCGGGTATTTGATGTGTTATAATACGCCAGCAGCATCACTGAGAACTCCTTTTTTCGTAACCTATTCCACATTAGTTATGAAAAGCTATTTTCATACACAGGATTAAAAATGGAGGATTGTTTGATTTCTCTTAAAAAACCAGCAATTTTTCTTTGTTTACGGATGAACATCCCACCAAGAATTATCTAAAAATTTGTAGGCAATCTTCATATGTTTAAAATATCTCAACATATCTGGGGGTGTTTTTAGAAAAGTGTTTAGGCTCAATGTATATGGAGATAGAAAATTGTTGCATCTGGAATTTTACTTTTATTCTAAGAAGTTCTATAAAATTAATTTTTTGCTTTACATCTCTTACAGTAAAAACTTGAATATCCGATGTACAGGTCACTACATATATGTGATACATTTAGTATTACAAAATTATTGCAGATCTAAAGTAATAGAAAAGCATGCTATTGACTTTTTTTTCCAAATTTTTGTGACATAGGGATTTCAATAATTTAATAAGATTATTTTTTTTTTACAAATGTATTTTGTTAAATGGCTAAGCTTACATGAACATTTTTTTACATATATCTGAACTTTCAAATTTATATCACTGCAAATTGCATTGGATTAGGTAGCAACTCAATTACAATTGTCAAATTACTTTCAATATCTCTTATTTATGTTTCATTTTATTACATGTTATTTATGCACATATCTCTGTTAAAGAAAGGAAAGTTAATATGCGATTATATTCCAAGTTAGCAGAAGTGTGTTTCCTTTTAAAATGGAAGCATTTTTTTTTTTTTTTTGTGGGGGGGGGGGGGGGGGGGGGGGAATTAGTTAATATGCAAAAGATCTGATTTTAATTACCTTGTTGTGAAATCATAGCTGACAGATGCCATACACCCTCGTTCAAATGGAGAAAACTATGAGAAAGAAAATAAATTAGAACATTATATTTCAACTAGGTTATTTTACATTAAGAATATTATATTAAGAACATTATATTTCAACTTTACTTTTAGTCGACGAATTGCATACTGATGACCAACAAGGACATATATTGGATCCTTCATTTTCCTTAAATCCCAGCCAATAATTTTTCCCTCTGTTGTGCCAACCGCTATGACATCCTATGAAGAAATATTAAAATTTCATATATTAGAGTGTAAAATAAAATATTTAAACTTCTGGGAAAAAATGCAAATATAACAATTTTTAAAATGTGGATATGTAGTATACTATACAGTAAAACCCTGCAATGCAAGAAGGGGGCAAGATTAAATATTACTTTTAAAAATTGAGTAGAAACACTGAATATATGAATCAGATTATGTTATACTATACAATGTTAGCAATCAATCATAGTAAAAATTCCTGACTTTTCCAGGTAGTTTTATAAATATTCTAGGAAAATATAAACCTAACAGGTACAAGAAAGTAGCTAAATGTCCCTTTTTATATTACACTTCTCTGAATGAAATTCAACATATTCGAGAAATTATATAAAACAAGATGTGAAGCCTGTCATATGACAGAGCATAAAATTGTATAAAAGATTATCTTTCATCCATTCACTTGTAACACTCTTATTATCTTCAGACACATGCACACCACGCTCATCTCCTGATCAATATTATTAATTATTATACAACCCTTTATAATTTTACTATACCACACCCTAACAAAACACACCTGTGTCACAGTGAAATTCATTACACAAGAATATTAAATTTTAAATCAAGGATAGTAAATAAATAATTCTAATTCTAACAAAGCCATTGGGATTATCAAAGCTATTAAATTAGTAATTCTAACAAAGCAACATGGATTATAAAAAAAAAAAAAATTAAACTTTATTTTTCACAAAATTGAATTTTCTTTAATTTGGTAACACTGTCCCAAACTCACCATATTGCAATATATTGCTAAATTTGTTACTAAATGGGACAGACACAGAGAAGAGCTTTTTTTTCTTATTAGTGACAAAAATTTTGCTATATATGTTTCAACCAAAAATTTCCCCATGAAACATTTATTGCTAAAAATTGACTATAGATAGTGCTTAGGTGATAACTGATATGGATTCAGCATCAAATTCTGGAGGGAAAGAGAGTAGTTCACTAAGGATTTCCATTTCAGGCTCAAATTTTTTTTTCTTGAAATATTTTAAAGGATTGGATACAGATAGAGTTTAGACAATAACTGATACTGATTCAGCAACAAATTTTAGAAGGGGTAGGGAGGTTACCAGAATTATCACTTCAGTTTATGGTGATGTCATTTCCAGTTTTTTGAAAATTTGTCCAAATCTACGTAAGGAGTATGAAAAAGAGTATAAAAATAATAAATAGTTCCAACAAAAATAAGGTGCATACATCACTTGCCACTATATAAAGGTTCCCTCATAAAATTTTGGTATGAGTTAAAAATACCAGACAAGCCAAATATATGACTTCTCTTAGCAACAACTTTTTTTAGAAGCTACAGCATATATTTCCACTGGACTCTCATTTGGATTGATGAGGGGGTACATGTAATCTGAGTAGTGTTTTAACAAAATTTTCTTTCATTATTTTAATGTATTAAAATAAAATGCAAGCACATGTCACTTGCAAAAAATTCTCAAAATAAATTGAAATGAATGGGGCATCTCTCTCCGAGCACGTCTTTTTGTCTATATATTCCTTTCATCTCATACCACCATGATTATGGAATCACCCTGGCATAAGCCCGCTGGAATTTTTCCCAGCATCCAACGAAGACCACCCTCTCGTACACTCGGAGATCTACATCCCCTCGCCCTGATGACAGGCAAAATAGCTTTTTTCTGCATTTCCCAGCATCTCCCAGGTGTCAACGACAGTCTTAACGACTTTGTTTTCAACATTCTCAGCCAAGGGTCTATGACCCGAGTATGAGCAAAACCGTACTCTGAAAAATGTTTGAAATATTCGTCTGGGTTTATCACAATAGAAAATGTACAGAATTTAGCATAATAAAACTTATGACTTAATGTTGAAAAAAAAAAAAAAAAAAAATTGCAATTACTATAAAGAGCAAAAAAGGGACAAACACAGAAAATTGCTAAAAAATTAATAATTTAGAACAAATAAAATTAGCAATTAATATACATATTAGGAATTCAGAGGGAAATGAAATAAAAATAAGTAAAGAATAAAAATATTAAGAATGTAAAAGAAATATTTTCTGGATGGTAGAAAGGAAATGGGGATTATAAGCAATACAAGAGTAAGAATAAATATTAAAAATTAAAGTTCAAAGAAATCTAATTCAAGTAAAAAGTAAAATCTTAGCACACAAAGGCATTAAAGGATGGCAACAGTAGAAGCCAACTGAAAAGATCTTGCTATCTAATAATAACATATCAGTTAGAATTAATAGACACTGATCAATGAAAATAAAATGCACCCATGCATGTAATTGCTGAAATCAAAATTTTTTGCAAATTTTTTTAAGTGCATAACAACAACAAAATAAGACAAACAAGATATTGTGAAAATCATAAAGATCTGAAATATGAAAAATTAAGTGAATGAAAATATAGCAAAAAAGGATTGAATTGTAACGTGTTCCATATTATAAAAAGAATTTAAAGACTGAACTAATAATAATTTGCAAATTATCATTGTAACGATCATACATGTATATCTACAATCTATAGACTTACTGATAGGATACTTGCATACCAAATTGAGTGGAATTTAGAAGTGTGTGGATATACAATCCTTGTTAAAAAATTAGTTGCAATTTCTGATAATTGTCAATTTTCAGGTTCCCAAAAAAATTTTTTTTAACTTCACAGTTTCTAGATGAAATGACCATGACAAAAATGGCCTTATGGTTTATTTTTGTTCCATACAGAAATCAAAATTAACACTAATTAATAAAATATAAACTATGAAAAACATGCTTTTATATGCTAACAAAAGACATCTTATTATTAAATTTTTATTTCTATTAGTAATAATTATATGCATGCCAGGAATGACAGGAAATAAATATACGTATCAAAAATGAATAATGAAATTGTGTTTTTCACTTACCTATTAGTCGCAATGTTCTAAAATTTCAAACAGATATGGAACAAAATTCTAAATGATGTTTTCCACATGATTTAAAATCATTGCTGTCGTGATCTAGTGGATTAGATACGCGATTTTTTGGACATCATCGTACTATCACCCATCCTTAGGGATAAACATGTAAAAGCAATTTTGCAAAAAAATATCATTAGAAATTTTACAAAAAAAAAAAAGTTTTTTTTTTTACAATTTAGGTTCGTAATTTTTTAGTCAAAACTATATTTAATATTATTGAAAAATATTTTTTTGTTGAAAATCATGTAAAGTAGATTGAATTCTAAACAAATACTGTATGAAATATGTCTTATTTTTAATTTCTTTTTTTTTTAAACTCAAGAGTCACAAAATTGACAATTAACAACTGTATATGGCTGAATTTATGATAATTCCTTTCTCTTGTGAAAAACACAAATTACAGTCTTAAACACAGTGAAAAATTAGTGGCATGTAATGAGACAAATCATGTAAATTAGAAAGCATAATAAAAAAAATGTTTAAATTAATAAATAGTTACCGCATCAGTTTTGGACCAATCACAGCACAAAACTTCTGTACCATGCGGATATGAACCACTTGCTTTATTAAGATATCTTGTATCCCATAGTTTTAAGGTACTATCACCTATAATGAAATGAAATAATACAATACTCGAAATGAAAAAAGAAATGTGATAATTAAAAAATATCATAAATAAAAGTATGCAGCAAAACTTTACAATTTGAATATTTGCACAAAATTAAATAGGGAGTAGATAAAAAGTATAAGTTATAATAATGCAATTTCTACTTTCTCTTATTACTGTGTAAAGAAGTGGTTCTCAAACTGTGCTACAGCTTGGCAAAGGGCTCTGCAGATGAATTGAAAATTATAGGACACTTTCACAAAAATTAGTCCATTAGTCTCAATGTACATATAGGCCCTACCTAGAGCACACATACAGGGTTTCTCTCCAAAAATGTATAAACACTTGAATGATTATAAATTCAGTATTTATTAAGGTATATCTAAAACTCCAAATTAAATAAGATGGACTTTGATTTTTTATTATTGCACATGGTCATATTGATGGTCTAGGCATGGCTGATAATGTGGAACAATGGAATTAAAAACATTTTGAATCATTTTGATTGGTATTTGGATGCATTTTCTTTCAATGGATGTTCCGAATTCATGAATTATTGCTGGATTTCTGCCATAAACTTTATCTTTGATGAGTCTTCATAAGAAAAAACCTAGAGGCATGAGGTCTGGGGAAAATGGGGATATTTGATGCTACCACGATGTCTAATCTATTTGACATTAAACCTGGTAGTCTGGAGGTGCAACATCTTGCTGAAAATAAAAGTCATCATGAATGTGTACAAATGACAGATCCTGCAAAGTGTGTATTCATATTATGGGGATACCTTATATTAAAAGAGAAAAGGAGTCAGGGGTTTCATGGTCAAATTTTTTCTTAAAAATGACAAAAGGTTTGGGAACCATTATTATAAAGTATTATTTTTACAAAAATTTTCTAATGTGAAATTTTGATAGAAAATCACATTGTAAGATCTTTAGAATAAAGTTTGAACACATGAAATTAAGAATACAACATAAATAAAAAATACATATGACAGAACAAACACTATACTCAACTTTGAAATTAGGGAAAAAAAATTGACATGCTGCTGAAAAATAAATGTCTAATACAATGTTTATGACACTCTTTCCTCCTCCCTTATGCATACTGTAGTAGTAACACTGAAAATATTAATATATTCTGATTGGCAAGTCTTAGAATTGATTTGTTTTCAGCAACATTGCACGTAACATAAGACATTTGTAATTAACTATTGCTGATTACTGAAGTTACTACTGCTCAGTTGTAAGTATATATGTAATTCCATATATGAAAATATTCTGATTGACAAGTCATAGTTCAGAAGGATTTTTTTTTTCAGGTAATTTTTAGTAAAACATAAGATAATTGTAGTTTTAAAATTCATGTCCCTCTTCAGTTCTTGATATACTTTTGGAACAGTCCTGTTTTATATTGTCTTGCTTTTCTTTGATAAACACAAAAATTTATATTTCAAAATAAAAAGTTAGAATATTTTAATAAACTAATACAAATGTAGTACCAGAAACTGAGGCAAAAATATTTGGGTAGTTAGGGCTCCATTTTGCTTCATATACTTGGTCCGAATGATCTAAAAATGTATAAACTTCTTTTGCAGCGAAAGGGTCCCACTGTAAAAAGTGAAAATTAATTAATAATGAGAAAATCTATAATCTAGGAATTTTGCTATAAAAAACTTATAAATTACTGAAATTTTTGTTCTAATATTCTTCAAGCAATAACATGAGAATGGCTATACACACAATATTCATTTTTATATTATCATGAGGGGAAAAAAAAATCCTAAATCTTCTTGATTAACTCTGTGTACAACCAACCGTTCTTCAGATATTTTAATTTATAGCTATAGCAGATGATTTCTGTATATTTTATAATTCAACTTTTTTATACAGTTTTTGATTTCTTATGTTTCAAATACTGCTGGCTATTCTTCTAATTAAAATATGAAAACATTTTTCCATAATGATTGATTTTTATATTAAAATTTTAAAAATATGCAAAATGTAATAAACATATTTAAATTATGTTTATTACATTTTGCAAACTATTCAAAAAATATGACTCATATTGTGACTCAAATGTAGAAAAATATGAAGAGTTTGCAAAATGTAATAAACATATTTAAATTTTAAAGAAGGATAAATTACTTAAATTGTGAAAGAAGCATCAACAGAAAAAATCTGATGTGTCCAATACATGACTTTTTTATAGTTTAACAAATTTAGATATTGCCAGGCATGAGATTGCGGTAAGATAAAACATCTGATGTGGGCAGCATATAACTTCCCTACAGATACACATTCATTTTCTCTTTCACAATTCTTTAAATTCAGTTCAATTGTACAAAATACTTTGGATAATTATTTTAAATTACACTGAAGTTATAGTTTTAATCAAATTTACTTTTTAATTTATCAACTGGACTTTAAAAGGTGATGTGTTAAAAATTAAAATATATATATATATATATATATATATATATATATATATATATATATATATATATATATATATATATATATATATATATATATATATATATATCGAGAACAGTGAGTTTCAGAGTTATGGAGTTGACCTTATTTCTTTTCATAATCAAAAATTACATATAAAAAAGATATTTAATGGATACATTTGAGCATACATAGTCTTTAACTTCTTGATTGATGATTTTTGCAGACTATTTCACAAAAAGGGCAATCTCTTTTCCTCCAAATCATACCAAAATCTAATCAGTACTAGGGTCACCCACAAGTGACTTATCTACTGAATTTTGTAAAATTTGGTCAATTTTGTTTTTCAGTCAGAATGGATAGATACAATTTTTGTGGGTCATTTTGCAGAAAAAGTAGGCATTTTTTTTTTGAGTCGTACTAAAATCTAATCAGTATCAACGTCACCCACAAGTAACTTATCTACCAAATTTTGTAAATTTGGTCCATTAGCGTTTTAGCTAGAGTGGATACATACATTGCACAGATAGACACACAGACAGGTGTCATGCTAAAAATAATTTTATTGGATTCTAGAGTGCTCAAAACATGTAGATTCATCGAAAACTCGAGTTGTGATTTTTCAATTTCAATACTTTCCTTATACATTATTATCTATTGTAGGGAAAGTAAAAAGGAGGATCTTGAATTCATGTAAAAAAAGTGTATAATGAATACACATTTACTTTAAATCTTATTAGTTGTAAACAAAATATTTGAAATTAAAAGATGGAATTAGAAATGTAAATATAATAATCAAATCTATCAAAATGAGAACATCCAATTTAAACATATATTTTGTGATTTTTTTAAAATTTTTCTATGATACCAAATAAAAATATTTCATCTTTAGCAATTTTTTCATATAAATACTAAGATTACAGATCTTAAGTTTTTATATATAAAATATTAAATTAAACTTTTCAGGCACTCATAACACAAAGCCTAAAATAAATACTTAATGTTTAAAATCTACTTTTGTTGAATTTGTTTATTCTGATCTTCCCAATGTGTACAAACTATTTACAGCTATCTTTACTATATCTTGCAAGCATCTGTTTAATAGTTAAAGTAATTATTGTTTACATGATGTTCAGTTACAGGAATAGTATCGACCATTTGTTTTTTAATTGGGGCCTATATTTTGCAGAACCTGGAGTTTCAAGATTCACCAGTGTCACAAGGAAATCTACTTCAGCTTTTATGATTTCTGGTTAAGAAATGAATTTTTTAAGTATTTTTTTTTAGAATGTAAAGTCAATGAAACTAAGGACAGCTGTACAGCTCATCGAGAAGGAATAGATAGAGAGAACATGAAGTCACACCTGACAGCGTTTCCAGTTCTACAGAGAATATCTGCAAGATCATTACTTGGCAAACCATATGACTAGTATTTTTCTGAGTCATGTCGTATGCTAGATAGTGTATATCTGAATAAGAAAAAGCATATATCTGCACTTTAACGAGTGATTTTCACAGTGTTTTCACTGCTACAAAGTAAAGCCTTTGAAATATTTTAAAACGGAACCTTGTTCGTTTTATATACCGCAATTAATTTATTAAAAATGAAAGAACAAGCATTAATTTAACAAATTCAAAGTTGCATAGCACTTTTTTCAGTAATTCTCGTAATTTGACCTGCCATTACAGTCTTGTTTTAATTGATACAAAGTGCAATGTTCGAATTTTTTTTTTTAAATTAAACTCTACACATTTTAGATACCACAATTTTGATATATTTACTATCAATGAAGCAGAAATAATTTAATTTATTCAAATCTATAAATATCTACACATATTTATTAAGATGTAGTATATTTTCATTAAAGCACATAATAATTGCTTACTAATTTGTACTAGTTTAAGTTTTTCCTTATAGGTGTAGTAACATATGTATGATATTTTTGTTTGCGATAGAAAAAATATAAAATTAATTTACTTATCTACAAAAATGTACTATATTATCTAAAAATACTGTTGCCCATTTATTGAATATGTAGTTATTTACATGGTATTAAATGTTCATCTGCTTAAAAATTGCACATAGTTATCTTACAAAACTAACCTTTGATGAGGATCCTTGTATTTTGCTTTCAACTCTCACTAATTTCTAAGAGTTCGAGTCGAGATGAAATTCGCTGTATTAAGTTCTTTTGAACTCTGCATGTGCAATAAAAGAAAATGATGAATAAAATGAATAAATGTGCAATAAAAGAAAATGATCTTTGATGTGCAATAAAAGAAAATGCAAGCTTGAATTTGGAAAACACTCATTGCATTGCAGATAGAACCAATTTTGCACTTCTTGTGCAAGCTTGGGACAGACAATATCTGCAATGGTAGCAAGATAACTTTCTGTATGCCATAATTTTGTAAACCTCTATGGAAAGTGACACATTCAGTTCTACCACCTAGTCAGTGTCTTTAGAGCTCAGGCTGTAATGATCAAGTTCATGGTCACAGAACCCACCCGTAGGGGGCACTTACAAAAATCAGGCAAAAACTCCTATTCAATTTTTTTTCTAAATACTGAAAAGTAATCTGTTATTAATAATAAATATATTTACTAAAAAGACGCATTTGTAAGTTTTTCTTATTTTTTGCTCATAGATGTATAACATAAAAAAAAAAATTATGGAAGAACGTGGTGGTGGTGGTGGTGGTGGGGGGGGGAGTAAATTTCATAGTCTTTTGCCTAAGAAAAGATAATTTCTGAAGCAAATCCGGCCTTATATTTCTAGGTCTGCTAATTCAATAACCTATAAATCGAGGTAGTTCTTTTCTTTACGCGTTAATTCGTTCCTAGTGTGTGATCATAAAACTAGAATTTATTTTTCATAAACATAATATTAAAAACAAACATGGGAATAATCAAAGGATATTTTATGACGTGTTAAAAACAAAGGTTTTTTGGGGAAAAGTTAATCATAAGCTTTCAGCTCAGATATCTTAAAAGATTGGAGAAAAATTCAGTTTGGATTTAATTACTTTTCATTTGTGAAATCAACACAATAATTACTTTTTCATCTGTGAAATCAAAATACAACAAAGTATATTTATTTTTACAATCAACGACGACAAAAAAGAAATAAAAACTACTGCCCCTTAAATAAAATTTATTTTTCATTTTTGTTTCGAATTTTAATTCTATGAATATCACATTTAAACATTTTCCTAGATGATTCAATCTCACTTTTATGTACTGGTTAATACATTTGCACAGCAAATTAGTACAATTTTTAAATGTGTAAGGAACTCATCTACAAACAATCTATCTGTAATACAACTACACAAAAGATTTTCCAACAGAAATGAGCATTTACAATACAAGTTTCACTGTAAGCAAAGAGCGAAGTGGATACCAGTCACGTCATTGCTTCCCTTCTGATCTTACAGACAACTTTGTGACGTCATGCTGCCTCTATTTATTCCTTCTCAATGGTACAGCTAATAATTTAAATTTGTTATTAGAACTAACAAAATTGCTAACTATGAGTTGTAGAATGATGACAGGTCTCATACGAGCAATTTTATCAGTGACGGCACTGTTATTTACATCCGCCACAACCTACCCCATTCCTGTATTCTTTCCCACCTTATTACATCTATTCTTCTATAAAAGGGACAGAAATATAATCATTGGTTATCTCTCTCTAGACCAGGGGTGCACAACCTTTTAGCACCTGCGGGCCAATTTCACATAGACTAAGCAAAGGCAGGCCGCAAGGGGGAGGGGGGTTACCACCCAGCAATATATTTTTAGTAAATACCGAAACAAAAAATTAAAAGTGATTAAAAACAAATACAGAAATGAACAAAACAACTCACTTGCTTAAAAAACATACAGACATCACCAAAATCCTTTTATTTTTTTGTAGAGCTAGTGGGAAATTTGACATTGTTTGGTTTTCATTATTTTTTCAATGTCTGGTTCAATGTTGGATATAGCGATCTGTAGGTTTCCCTCCATGTGTTCATCAGTTAGACGAGAACGACTTTTTGATTTTACTTGCTTCATTAATGAAAATGATTGTTCACATAAGTAGGTGCTTCCAAATAATGTTATTGTTTTTTGAGCATGAATTCTCAATTTTTCGATTTCACAAGGAAAGAAATTTCTGTAAAATTCTAGCAAAGAAACTTTGGAAAATTTAGCTTTCAATTCGGAGTTACTCTGAATTTCGATAAGCTCCATCTGAAAATGGACGGGTGCTGTTTCAAAATTTGTTGCGAATGGTATTGCATACGCTTCCAAAGATTTCTCAAGTTTTCTGATATCTTGAAATCGACGACTGAACTCATTTTGCAGATTTTCTACTAGTGAAGTGTATTTAATAAAATTGATTGAATTGTCTTCAGAACTTGCAATAAAACTACTCATTGTTGGAAAATTCAACAATTGACTAGACTTGAGTTGTGAATTCCATAATGCTAACTTAAACTCAAATGACTTGATTGAGTAAAAGAGGTTGTGAATCTCGTTATTTTTCCCCTGAAGCTTCGTATTTAGCTCATTCAAATGTTGTGTATATCAACCATAAAAGGTAAATCAAATAGCCATTCCTTGTCTTCAAAGTCTGCCACCAAATTATTATCACGACTTTTGAAAAAAGTAATGATCTACTCACGCAAGTCATACACTTACTTCAACATTTTTCCAGCACTTAGCCAACGAAATTGTGTAAAATAAATGACATCATCATACTGAGAATCTAACGGGGATAGAAAATCTCGGAACTGACAATGAACAACTCCTCTGGAACGAATAAAGTTTATTACTTTAATAATGATTTTCATTACATGTTCCATTTTAATAATTTTTGCAGAAAGGTTCTCTTGGTGTAAAAGGCAATGGCATGCTGCGATTTCATTCCCCACGGCCTTGCTATCTGTTGCCAAATAATTTACTAATCCTTAGTTTTATCCCACCATAGCTGGTGTGTCATCAGTTGAAATATCATGTAATATTTTTAAGTCAAAATTGTACTTTTCCAAGACTTTCTTAACTTCTTGATAAATATCTGCTCCTTTTGTTGTATTTTTCATTGGAAGTAATGCCAGTAACTCCTCCGTAACATTGAAATTACAGACAACGCCACAAATAAAAATTGACAGCTGTGCAGTGTCAGTGACGTCTGTGCTTTCAACTATGGCCAATGAAAACCATGTGAATTCAGAAATTTTCTCTTTTAATGTTTTTTCAATATTTAATGCCATTTCTACAGATCTTCTTGCTACCATCATACGATTAAGGCTTATTTTCGAAATAATACCTTTTTTCTCCGAAAACGCTATATTTGCCACTTCTTCCAAGCATTCTTTAACCAACTCTCCATCTTTGTACGGTTTCAGTTTTTTAACTAAAATTTTCGACACAACAAAACTTGTTTTGACTGCAATTCCTGAATCACCAATCACTCCTGAAAATATTTTGTTGGTTTGCAAACTTATGTTGCAAATCTTTAATTTTATCCTTTCTCATTTGTCCCGACAATTCCTTGTATTTGTCAGCATGCTTTGTCTCGTAATGTCTCTTCACATTGTACTCCTTCATTACAACAATAGTTTCTTGGCAAATTAAACATGTTGCTTTGCTTTTGTTCTCTACGAAAAAATAACTCTTACCCCATTTCTCCTGAAATGCACGATTCTCATCACCGACTTTACGCTTTTTCAACATAGTCACAGAAGTTATAACATAAATCGTATCAAACCGAAACGCTTTATTTATCGCCCTTCAATCACTCTTTGACTTTGAATCTTTGACTATACTCGGGAAAATGTTAACTGGAAACAAAAACAAATTCTCTTCCTACAACAAACATATTCCAGTTTCCGGTGTAGGTTTTCCGTATGGAAAATTTTCACCAACAGCAAGCCAACGAAGGGCTACCATGGCAGGGTATGAATTCAAACATTCCACTTCTCATTGTAAAAAATAGACAATTTTTAATTTAAAGCTGTTTGATTTGCTCTTTTTATTTGTTTTGTAGTCGAAATCTTAAAGAAAATTTGATAATTTTTTATAAAATTTTATGATGCAATTTTTCTTTTCTTCTTTTTTTTTTTTCCGAAAGTCTTGGAATTTTTTTTTTATGTGTTCGCCAAACTGAGGGTGGAGGTGGGTCGCGGGTAGTGCACGACTGCTCTAGACACAGTGGGAATTGCTGCTTGTGAGTGTTGATTTTGCAAGCATGGGGAAATAGATCTCTTGATGTATGAATGGAAAAACTTTGATTTTAAAATTCGTAACTTTGCTTCCAATTTTGCAACATTTTCGGGACAATCAATTTTATGACTTTTTCAAGATTTGCGTGATCTGTAGACATCCTGTGAGCTGAGGAAAAGAAATTTAGGAACTTATGAGGGAAATATTTTTGCATGAGAAAGGAAGAAAATTCCTCAGGAAAAAAATGAAAAAAGCAGGAAAATTGTGGATCCTGGGAAGAATCTCATGCCTGTATTGTGTAAAAAAAATAGTACAAATTCAAGCTTTCTCATAACTCAATCTTGCTGAAAATCAATAGGTTTTATGTTAGTCAAAAAGAGTACAGAAAATTGCTTGATTCTTTTGAAATATCATGCTCTCTGTGGAAAAGAAAAAAATTAATTTCTTGAGAATGGTTTAAGCTAATTCCTAAACAATGGCATCCATTCTTTTCTAGTTCAGGCCTCAAGAGCCCAATAACACCTCAAAATAGTAGATAAAAGATAAATTTAAGATGAAAAAAGAGACAAATTGTAGTCATCTTACCTGTGTATTAAATAAAGTTAAATCTGAAAAGAAAAGGTATTTTTACAATTAAAAAGTTGTTTTATACACCCAGATATATTCTTCAGTTTTAGTGTCTTAAATCTAGAAATTCAAACTAGGAATTAAAAGTACTCATAATGAATTTTCTCATTTGAAAATAGCAAGCATAATAAATTACATAAGAAATAACCATTTCTGTAAAACTTTTTAACAATTATTTTATGACCTTTTTTTTATTTTTCAGAAAAAAAAAGTCAATAAGGAGAGTTTTCCCTGGATTGATTGCTTTAAAAATCAACAAGTCTCTGTCATTTATCAATTGAAATAATTGTACGAAATTTATATGAAGCAAGATATCTTTTTTATTCAAGATATATCCTGACTAGACAGCATTGAAAGAATGGTTGATTTCAATTCAGGGATGCTCAAAATATGTAAATTTATCGAAATCCAGAAGTAAAATAGTCCAAATTAAGTAGAAATTTCAATTAAGTACTTCCTAGCTTCTATATATACAATACTTTAGGAAAATAAGTACAGCCAAAAACATATATTTTTAAATGACAGAACCATTACTGTCATTTATAGGATTTATGTACAGTAAACTTCCATTAATCTGGCATCCATTCAGCTGTACTGAGATACTACATTTACTGTAACAGACTAAAGCAGTGGTTCCCAATTGGTAGTTCATAGATCTCAAAGGTTCACATAGCTTATTGAGGGGGTGTCCATGGCACCATTTATAGTTCATAGATTTTTTTAACACCTAATTATATATATATATATATATTTTTTGAGTGACAAAAGTCAGAAATTTTAAGCTTTGTTTCTTCATAAACCTGAATTTATTTACTTAGTAAGAGCTACTCTATATTTTTACCAAAAAAATTGTTCACTTAAATAGGCCATAGATTACTATTACACATATTTCAAAAATTTTAAAAGCTGGGGATTCATGGCTTGGCTTTTGAATTAAAAAAAAGAGGGTTTGTAGTTCTTAGTTAATTGGGAACTACTGGATAAAAGGATTTTACAGCTGAATTTCTGATAACTGTTAATTTTTAGGTTCCAAAAACTTTTCTATCGAAATTTTCTAGAAATTTTTGCTTGGAATAAGTTTTTGTAAGTTAGCTAAGATTTCTAATATATGACTGTGCTGTTTAGCATGATTTAATGGAATTTTAATGTATATTTTGAATGCAAACATTATTCATTACTTAACATCATTTTGGTAACATGTTTGTATAAAAAATGTGAAAAAATAAAAAAATAATAAATAAATAAAATAAATAAATAAATTTTTTTTCATACACCAATTTAAGTAAACAATGTAAACATATCATTTTTAATGTATACATATTGAGTAATTATTTTGCAAAAATAGAATTTTTTTTAATGACATTTCACTTTAGGTGTAAATTTTTAGAGATAACGTTATCATAGCTTTTTTGTAAATGGATTACATAGCTTACGTAGCATAACTGTACGTACATTTTTGGGTATTCACTTGTTGCTCTTTTTTCTGTTAAAATCCACATTTGATACTTTTTTCCTTTATTAATATTATTATACCTTATTTTACTTTAAGAAATGTGAATTCCGTGTTTTCATAGTTTTTTTTAATTACAGAATAAGAGTATTTCTCTTCAGAAATCACAAAAAGTAGCCTTTAATCCAAAGTTTGTTTACATATACTATTTTTAAAATAGACAAAATTTGCCTAAAGCAAACGATAATTTAGCTCATATAAAATGAGCTGCTACCAGAAATTATTTTGAATTAATTTAAGTTTTGTTATTCTTTTGCAATAAAATCATTCTAAAAATGTGTAAACAGCCTTTGAAGCAATCTTAACCAATGCTGCTTAATCAATGTTTCAACTGGATATATGACCAGTATTTGAGGTACTCACTATATTTAGGTGTAAGAGTGGGATTATTATTGATTAATAAAAAAGAAAAATAACTCTTCTTACCACTCTCACAGAATTATCCCATGAAGCAGAAAGTATAAAAGGATAAGCATTTTTTGGATTCCAATCGACAGAATATACCTAAAAATGAAAGTATACAAATTAGTAGAAATAAATATAACTGAGTTTTTTTACTTTAGTAGTTTATGTAAATCTTCCATGAAAAAAAGAATACAAAAAATAAAGCATTTTTTGAAATTACAAACACGGTTTTTCTGAACTTGGTCATACGTTCCAAGAGCTTGAAGGTGGGCAATCACCATTATCATTATTACGAACTCAGATTTTCATTTCATTTTTAGGACATCGTTTTGTGAGGTATCAATCCAGCACATCCCTCACCAATAAACTGAGATAAATAAAGATATTAAATTGCATTTACTGAGATAAAAAGATATTTAATTGTATTTTTATTATATTTATACTACATATTGAATTACAACATTTTCTTTTATGACCAGAACACCGTTAGAAGCATTATTTTTATCTATAACCATTATCTATATCTATATTATATAACAATATAGTTCTTTGCAAAACTTGTGTGCTATTTATTCACTATTAAGATTATTCTGAGATAAGTGTGTTCACTTAGTTTGTGTTTATTTATTTTCTTCAGTTGCAACAGCTATTACCATTACGAACATGACATGTGACAAAATAAGAAACTACAGATTAAAAAATTTCTTACTGATATTTTAAATAAATTTATAAACAAATGTGCATTATAAATCCCCTGAATCAAAAAGTAGAAATAATTTGCTGTTATTATTGAGGTTGTTATTGAAAAATATAGTGACATAAAGGTGTTAGAGAGCTGAGTTGAAGCAGTTTGCAGATTGCAAAATTAGACCATGCTTAATTTTAATAGGTTGAGCAGTTTTTTTAAGGGTGGGGGGTGAGTTACATTGGTTTTGCACAGATGGACAAAGAGATACATGGAATGCTAAAAAGTGTTTTTTATAACTATAAGAAAAAAAAATATAGATTGTCAATTTAGTTGAAAAGTGTTTGATATGAAAATCATACACTTAACAAATTATCTTCATCAAATTTTGGTTTAAGTCTCTTTTGAGTATTTACACAGAAAAATAATTACACTACTTACAATTAAGTAGTGTACAGATTCTCGGTAGCAGAAATTGGGAGACGGGAGATGGATGTCGCAGATTTTTCAGTAGCCTGCAGATTATTTTACAAAACAACTTATAAAAAGAAAACCAATCTTCGAATCCAATTTGTCAAAAACAGAAAGAAAATAAAAACGTTTGTGAGTGACATTTTTCTTTGCCCCTCTTCCAACTTTTCGTCCACTTATACTCCTTTCTTTTCCTGCCCCCACCTCCCTCTAAAGACCATGAACACTTGTTGTAAAGTGGGCGGTTCCGATGGTACGGGCAGAATTCCGCACAGGGAGTGTAAAAATGTTGCCAAACCATATCTGCAGAACAAATACTTAGTTTAGGCGACCTCCCCCTAACTTCGCGGAAACAGGTTCTTCCCCCAAAAGCTGTTATTAGTTCTTAATTTCTTCTCAATGTTCTCCTCTCCTTCTTAGTGAAATCTATTTAGCACCTACAAACTTAGATTTCATTGAAAAATTAACGATCTTCAATTAAAATATCACAAGATATCATACAAGTCTGCAGATTGATAAACTTGCAGATGCACACTGATTGCGAATGACATAGGCGCACAAACGAAAAACATATATCTTGCATGATTTACATGCTGCAAAGAAATAGGAATAAAAACTCATTGCATGCATTTTGTTTAGTTATAGACCGGAGTTTCAGACTGCGTGTGCATTTCGCACAAACGGAATGCATATTGCATACAAAAATTTTCGGTTTGCCAAATCAGTTTTTATTTCTGTAGATATTCATAATAACATATTTTGCTTCATAATAAATTAAAAAATAAGACTAAATTGTATACAAGAAAAAATTTATGGAATACATTGCGGATATGACGTGAAAGAGCCCGCAATTTATTTGAGAAGTGCCACGTAAAATGTTTGCTGATAAGAGGAGATCGGAGATTCGAAAACCGAACTTTTCTTAGCTGAAGGGTCAACATCATTACATTATGTATTGCTATTCCACTTTGACCTTAAAAAACAATAACTAACGAAACTATATTCATAATGTCTAATAAAATGACAAGAAAAAAAGATCGGAATATCGCGATCGCAATGATCGAAAAAATTATGGACTATGCGATTAAAACAGAGTTTCCCCCAGGTACTTTTGGAAGGGCGCAGCGCCCTGCCTGCCCTTTTTTTTTACAAGAACAGCGCCCTCCTTGCCCTTTGTACGAGAAAAGCGCCCTCCCTGCCCTTTTGTTAGCAGATCAGATCCCCTGCTTAGCCTTTTGTTAAGAGAGCAATGTCTGTCCTCAAACGAAATTCAACCAGTTCTTGTATGACCTCAAATAAGTCCCAGAGCTCTTTCCCTGCGTTCATTACCGTAAATTTTAATCCTGTCTATCTCTGTCTCCCCCCTCCTCCTTCAAAGAAAGAAAAAGGGTGATCTAGTGCCAATAAAAATAAGATTGACAGCCCCATATCACTTCTTTCCTCCACTAAAAGGAACAAAACGGAAAGGGGATTATTAAGCACGTACATTCCTTCTTCCATCTGATGAAAACTTTCCAAACAGTTTTCTTTTTCAACTTAAATTTTTGTTAAATTATTTCATGTTTGATATGCATTTGAGTTATAAAATTCTGTAAATGCAAACCCTGTACGCATATTTGCTCTAAATCAAATATTTAAAAATATAGATTTCCGGACTAGGATTCTTTGCGCTATTTGCGGGAAGATGTTTATGTTGATTCCGCGGATTCAGTCAAAAGGGGAGGATGATAGAAAGGGTGGGGGAGAAAGTTGTTAGATTAGCACGGTGATTTTAGCTGGCTTGAAAGAAATATGGGAGAGCTTATTTTCTTTATATTGTTTACTAATTGGCTTTAGCTACCAAGCTAGTGGCTTTTTGAAAATTCTCTTAATATGCTTTCTTGCTGCAGACTGCGTATCTCCGCTAAGCGTGAAAGTCACGGCTAAAAGTACACCCATTTGTTGTTCCTGTAATAGCTATGGACTGTGTATTTGTCCACCGCTGCCCTTAGAGAGGATCGGACACCACTCAAGTGGTGGGACCCGAACTCCTCAACAATTTTTGAGGGAGGAGAAGACATGAAAAATGCCCAAAAGAGGAAAATGAAATATGAAAAGGAACCCAGGTATTTGTATGGTCGGCCCTGATCTGACCACTACGCGTTATATACAGTATAATGAAAACTCTGCTCCATGCAATAATGATACGCGGACATATATAATTCGCGTAGCAGATTTACCCCCAATACAGATCATGCAAAAGCTATTGGCTGTGTATCTGACCACGGCCCCCCATAAGGAGGGTCAGACACCACTCAAGTGACCGGGACCCCAATAATTTTTTGAGGGAGGAGAAGACATGGAGAATGCACAAAAGAGAAAAACGAAATATGAAGGGTAACCCAGAAATTTCTATGAGCGGCCCTGACCCTACTACTACGCAGACGGATGTAGTACGTGTTATATATAACATAACGATAACTCCGCTAAATGCAATAACGATTCGACATATTTAATTCGCTTAGCGGATTTACAAAATTAAGTGCCTTCTTTTAACGAGTGTATGTAATCTGCATACGATACATGCAATAACGATATATACCTTGTGCAGACGCGTGCAAATCGTGTGACATTGTGTTATGAACATGCGTACTATGCGGGCTTATGGATTAACAGATTAGCCCGTTGCACGACACCCGCATAGCAGATTTGAAACACAAAATAACCCCCCTCATATTAGCGGACTCGTCTTTGACCCGCTCCGAGGAAGCATGCAATAATAATAATAATTAAGCTCATTTAATAATGATACGCCCGCTTTAGGGACGTATGCAGTAGTTGTCGTTCGCGTACTCTCCCGCTACGCGAGTTTACGGCTAAAGATACGGATGCTGCGCAGACACACAAACGTACGTTGCTTGCACTATTCATAACTCTGCTCTATGGAATAATGATTAACTTAGCAGCTAAACATTTCCTAATCAATACTTTCTTTATGCGGTGATTTTATGGAGCTTTCTAGAATTTTATTTAGTTATTTAAATCAGGTTTTTTTTGGGTTTTTTTTTTTTGTAATCAATATATAACAACAAACAATTAATAAATATTTTCAATGTTTAAATATATCTTATCCCTTAAAATCATCAAACCTTATTGACTAATGAGAAAATACTAAAAATCAAAATTTAATATTCTCCTTTTTAAATTTAATAAACTCTAAATTTATATAAATTCAATAATTGTAACTGCTAATAAACCCAACTGCTCAAGACTATAATTGCATTTCATGTAAAAATAGCATTTATTCAATGATAAATTTGTTCTCAACAAAAGAAACATTTTCATGCCTTAGTGGTGGTGGCTCCAGTCCGATAAAGCCAAAATTGTTTTGAATCAGGCTTCGGGAAATCGGCAAAATCTAGCCCGTCCGCGAGGACGGCTATTGAAATTTTTTACCCGTCCTCGAAATTTTTTACCCGTCCTCCTAAGAATTTTTGTTTCACTTTATATTCATTAATATATGTGCTTAAATACATCGCACAACAATAATAAATTAGAATCAACTGCCTCACGATGAAGTGGGATAACTGCATATGTATACACCACCCCACAGCGCTTAACCGCCGCGATGCAAGTCGCCGACGCGGAGTCTCCGATAAAGGATCGGACGGGCGGAATTCCGATCTATGGGTGGGGGCAAAGGGGTAAGATATGTAAGGAATCGCTCCTTTTTCAATGTTTGGTAACTTGAAGGAATGGTAAATAAATAATCATATAAATCCTCTTGTCTCTAAACAGTTTAAACCTCATCGGTACTCTTTATTTCTAGGGAATTTAGTCAATCAAGATTAAAATCTTCTTGGACTGAATAGATGTTTCATACTTTAACTTCAGTTATCAAACAACTGGAACAAATGCCATGAATGAATTTTAAACGTTTTAGTTTTAAAGTTGAAACCAAAGTGGGGAAGAAAATAAAACACTTCTGGCTGAAACTAGAAGAATCCATTCCAAAAATTAAAACTTGTTACTTCTCCCGTCTATTACAGCAAATGAAAATTTTATAGTTTGGGTTTTAAAGAGTTAAATGAGGATTTGGGCTTAGGCCCGGGCTAGACTTGAGTTTTCTATTGTTTCGGGCAGGGTTGAGTCTTTTTTTTTTTTAAATGTCCGTTACGACCGAGCCGAACATATTTCTTTTGAAATTTTTTACAATGGATTTAAATTGATGCATGAACTTATTGCTTTTATTTCAGCTATGTAAAGATAAATGTTTAAGGAAACAAACTAAATTCTCCGTACAAAATTTTGACAAATTTATTTTTAACATATCTGAATACAAATCATTTCGAGCCTGCTGAGACGCAGTTATCTTCAGGCCGAGTTCATTCTACATTTATAAATTTCTTCGGGCTTTGTCCGGATTTGTAGACCTTGAAAAGGAGAACAGAACATGTCACTTCGATCGGGAGTGCGCTATCGCATTTTCGTGCGGTCATCGGATTCACTGGGTGGAGGATGAGGGGAGAAAAATAACCGGCGCCTGTGGTTACAATGCAGATCTGACGGCTCGCCTAGAAAGAAGGCATTGATAATGCACACTAGCTAAGTTTATGGGGTGGGGGTGGAGGGATTTGCAGGTGACGACATTTCAATTTTCATTCATGGCACGGAAAAGGGCGGCTTTCGCCACAATTTTACGATGACAACAATTTGTTATCTTTTTTTTTTTTTTTTTTTCCCGGAATCTCTAATCTCAAGGCCGTCCGAGAGGACGGCAACTTCCGAAAATTGGTCGTCCTCGCCGAATTTTAACCCGGCGAGGACGGGAGGACGGCCGATTTCCTGAAGCCTGTTTTGAATGAATAACATTTTGTAAAATAAAACTTCAGTAAAGTTCAATAAAGCTATTCGATTTTTTCAGATTCATTTATATTGTTTACAGGATTCCAAAGTGCTACGAATGACTCGCTAATTGTTTATAGCTAGTTAGTACTTTAGTTTTCACAACGATTTTATCTGGATGTTATAGACCATAGACTTCAGGTTAAAATATAAAATTATTTTACGAACTTGGTTTTCAGTATATAAATTAAACTTATCTGACCTGAAATCAACCTGACCTATAATCTATAGACTTGCCTGGCGGCACATAAATATATACTTGAATATGCATATTTTCATTTCTTTTTTTCAAACCTAACCAATCATTACACATTTTTAGAATCTCCAAGTTCATTTAATGCCCTAATTTTTTAAACAAAATAAGATTATCTCATACTTATGCACAAATATTTCACCCAGGAGTAAGTGACAGATTCAGCTGAAACAATAGTAACATTTTAAGTAAACTAAAGCTTTCCCACACATTGGAAAACCCAGGTTAAAATACTAAAATATCGAAATTATAACCACTATACTTCGTAAACAAAGAGCTCATCCAAAATCCAATTATATACACTTGTAGGGATTTCAAAGAGCTATATTCTTGCATAATTGTTTACAGGTTTAGTTTTTGAGATAGCATTACAAACTTGAAAAGGGGGAAATTTTCACTCTTCTTCAACTTGACAAAATGATTAGTCGAAAACTATAAGCACTTTTTAAAAATATAAATATAGATTTAGCAACTAAGTTTCCTAATACATAATTTTATCCCTTACTATTTATATCTGTCTTTTATGGTTTCGAAGATATTTTGAGTGAAAATAAGCAAAATGAAAAAAAAAAAAAAAACACTTGCTCGGACATATACTTTTTAAGTTTTTCAAAAAACAAGTTCAAAATATTAAAAAATTGAAATTAATTTTATATATTCCAATCTTGACCTTATTTCCTACAAAACAAGAAAATATATTTACATTTTTGTCTATTAGACTTGAAAGTATACGCAACAAAAGTGTTTACATTTTTTTTGCAATGCTCTGATTTTTGTCATAAAAATCCCAAGCATAAATGTTATTCAAACATAAAAAATATGTGCCCTTTTTTCTAAGAAGTGCCCTTTTTCTGGTAACAGCATCCTGCCCTTTTTTAATCCTGGGGGAAACTCTGATTAAAAGATATAAATTTTAAAAAATCAGGAATTATTAGCAATAAATATTAATTTAAACAGAAATTTGTGTCTGGTCTTTTTAACTATAAAAAGAAAAGCAATAAATTATTTCAAATGGTACTTCAGTTGGGAAAGTAAAGAATAAAAAGATCAATATGAAAAAAACTTGAAAACAAAGGGGGGGGGGGGGTAGTTATATTGGGAAATAATCAGTAATACTGCTAAAAAATAAAATCTGAAAAATCTTGAATGAATAATTGCTGTGTATGAAACACCTAAATGTCTTATAATGAAAAACATTAGTACAATTTTGAACAAGGTAATAAATAATTAGTGGTAAGTTTTTAAAATGTATAAAAAAATATCTATGAATTTGGGAAATCTTTAAGAAATGGATAAAACTGACAATGGCTTAAAGATAAACTTTAAATTAGAAAAGGTTAAGAACAAGAACAGAAATAAGTTTTTAAAATTTAATAAATATGAAAAATAAGAAGATAGCAATTATAAATGTATGTTAATAATTAATACTGGTTAAAAATATAAATATTTCTGTTAATTTTTATTTGCATTACTTTCAGATAAAGTAATGTTTTATGTTTTATTGTGAATTTTTGAATCTCCCTTGATATTTTAATCTATTTCTCAAACATATAATTAATGAAATAAAGGGTTATTTTCTTAACGTAATTAAAACAATGAGAAGTACTTATAAATGTAGCCATTTAGGGAGCATAAACTAAAATTTGATATATGCACATCTGTACTTGCATGTCCATAATTTTAATTAAATATTAATTTATTTTTTACTTTAATAGATATAATTTAAATAGTCATAAAAATAATAAATAAAAGTATGTAAAACTTGAAATATATAAAAAATACACAAAAAAAAAATGACCCATTTTGGAAATAACTAATGAAGAACATGATAGCTAAGACAACATGCAAGCTGCAGTTTCAAACCCTCAATCTTCATCGCAGATCAGCTACAAACATTCTGCTTCTGGGTATAGATTAACCAAGGTAGATAAAACAAACAAATTATTTTACTAATCATGTAATAAGAAATAAGATATTTAAGGTAACCTTTTCTGTTTTTGCAGGTTTTATACTATAAAATAAACATACCTCTCTGTCATGGATTTTGTAAAAGGCAACAGGATCCTAAAAAGTAAAAAATATGCCTATAAAATCATTTAACAAATTCAACTTCTAAAATTACTAAAAATTGTATATGAGTGTTTTATTTTATTAACTAAACTACAGAGAAAATATGCAATTGTTTACATTAATATATATATAGAATGTTAAGATCTAAAAGAAAAAATATATATATAACTTTACATTTTATAATTAGAACTTAAATGAGAAGAAAATTTAAGTATTATAATTCTGATATTCTCTAGAGACAATGCAAAATAAAATTCAATAGATATTATTCTTTCGATTAACCCTGTAATTCTGAATGTAAAAATTAACTTGCAAAGGAATTCTTTTAATTCTAAAATCATTTTTGAAATCAAATATGAAAGAATAAAAACTTTATTTCCTGTTAATAAAAAAGTATAATGTATTACCACGAGTTATTTTATGTGAAATATGTAAGTTTTATGTATACTGTGGATTTGTTTTTATAACATAAATACAAATGAATGGTCTGTAATTTATGCTAAAAGCTTATTGATATTTTTCATACTGATAACTACTAATTAGTGATTTCCCTAGGATCAAATTTGGGCAGAGTAATATGTTTAAAAAATGGTAATTTTTTCCTAAAAAGAATACCTTAGTATCAAACAAACATGTTTTTTTAAATGTCAAGTATCACACTTTATAATGATCACACAATATTTTATTTAAACATAAGGGCCTGAACCCACTTTAATGATTCTAATTTTCAATATGTTAACAAATTTTTAAATCTAATACATTTATTTCTATTTTTCTTGTGAAAATATTAAAAGTAAATGTTTTTATACATTTTAATGCAAAGCTATGAAGGACAGAGAGTCTGCCCACCTTCAAAATGTAACTTGCTATCTTTTGTCACATATTTTAAAAATAAAGCACTTTTTATTGTTAAAAAAACAAATGTTATTTCACACCAATCTCATGGTGCTGACATGGCCTTCTTCCATAAAGGGCTCATGGAGTATGGGCCTTTTTTTTATGAAACATAAAATTATTATGATATTGGCACCCAGTGGGTCCAAAATTGTTGGATCATTTTATTTTAAAGAAGGCAAAATATTATGAAATTGACAATGAATTCGAGTCTAAAATGCTCTCCAACTTTGGATTTTCCAAAATTGTCAATGGATGAAAAAGGATGTTTCATATTGCAAGGAAATGCAATCTGTATACAAAAAATTGTATTTATGTACTATGAGGAAATGAAAATTCTTCTTCTTTTAATTAAAATAATTTGATACAAAACATGGATGGAAATAAATGCTTTTGAATCATAGAAATCACATATAAATTGCCTGGAGATTATTTTTAAATATTTCCAAATAGGGTTGCACCGAATACCATTTTTTGCCGAATAACGAATACCGAATATTCGGTTAAAATTCTAACCGAATATTCGGTTAAATTTTTTAAAGGTAATATTTCTATTTTATGCCAATTTAAAATAGAAAATGTTTCTATTTTGTGCCTTTTATAAATGCATTTACATTTAACATCTTAAATTTATTTGCATTTACATTAAGTATAATTATTAATTTAAAATAAATAAAAAATAAAATAAATCATTCCAAAAGCAAATTAATATAGTAAATGGCTACCTAATTTGGTTTATGTTTATCTGCATAAATTGATAATTGATAGTTAATTTCTAATAGGTGATAATCATATGGCTTCATATTATGTTATAGAGAATCTTGCATTTACCTTACATACAAACCCAAGTTGCTTAAAATATCATTACAAATTAGAATTACAATTTATTCAAGTGAATTTTTGCTATCTTAGTCTCTTCTGTACTGTAACTGATAAATAATTTTATCAAAATTGAAACTGAGCAGTCAAATTCAAACATTGCCAAATCATTTTTCTTTTTAAAGTGCAAAGGATACTTTGCCAGAATGTCCAGCCATTCTTTTTTAAATTGTTGTCACACCTGGTCTAGCGAACTACAACAGAGTAGATACTGATAGATAACTAAACAGTTACAGACAGGTATACCCACCCTGTTGTTGTTGAAACCCAGACCGTCCGACCTACCAGAAAGGTGTAAGGTAACTGTTTGGACGGTCGGGAAGTGCCACCCAATTTAGACCGGAACCCAGTGGGGGAGGCATCCACAGGGACCGTACCCTCCTTCCCCTACCACCAACCTCTCGGAAGGACTTTCGGACCCACATGTTTAACGTGATCGTACTCCGCATGAACACGGCGGCAGTTATGGCAGCGGCTGGAATCGAACCCGGGCCAACCGAGTGCAACTCCAGCGCGCTAACCAATGGGCTACAAAAGACTCAACAAAGTAATCTTCTCTTCAGAAATCATGAAAGAAATTAGAAGGTTTGACTACAATGGGGCCACACACAGAGAAATTCTTTGGTTATCTTATTTGACACATTTTAATGGATACAAAGGAACACCTATGGCACCCTCAGTATCTTATCTATATCGAAATTAAAATACTGCAAAATTGAATATTCATCCAAGTGTTTGTTTTATATATTAATCACCTTCACCTTTTTTTAATATCGGTGAAATGATAATTGATTTTTTTTTAGCTGCATATTTTATAAAAAATTAACCATTATATTTTTGAACACGTAATATTAAGAGTTTTATTTTCTGGTTACTGTTTCATATTTAAATGAGTTAGTAAGGTTAAGGTGTGATAAGATTTAAGAAAAATTGAAAAAAAAAAATTAATATCAGAGTGTTTTCTTTTACATTAAAATTATTTTAAATGTGAAAATATATTGGTAAGTAAAAATTTGAATTAATTTTGTATTATGCTACTATAACTTTCATTCATTGTATAAAAAATGTGCTTTACCAATTGTCGAATATTTTAATTTTGTTTTACTATTCGGTTAGGCCGAATAATAAAGTATTTGGCCGAACCGAATATTCGGTTTGACTGCCGAATAGGCAGTATACCGAATACCAACCGAATATTCGGTGCAACACTATTTCCAAAGCAATATATTTTTCCATTTTGGTAATTTTTGAATCGGGAATAAATTTTTGACATCATTGGCAAATTTTATGTAAATTATCACAATTAAAAATTTGAGCAGTACGGCACATTTTATGGCAAAAACCTAACTTTTGTAGCAGTAGCTGTAAGTTAAAGTAGTGCAACTGTGTGTCAAAATAAGAATTTTTTACCATGGGGAACTGGAATTTCCAGCAGACGTTGATGAATTTTACCGTAATGATAACAATCGAAAATTGGCACAATATAGAGCAATTTATGCCAAATGCTAGACTTTTGTAGCTGTATGCATCTGTTGCTAAGTGAAAATGATGTAACTTTGTGTTTTGCTAAGAATTTTTTGCCAATGTATACCAGAATTTTCAACAAATTTCAATGAGTTTTACATCAATGATATGCACCTTACACCTTTCTGGTAGGTCGGACGGTCTGGGTCTCAACAACAACAACATCAATGATATGATAGTGACTGAAAATTGGCATAATATGGTAATGGTACAATTAATGCCAAAAATCAAATTTCTATAGGGGCATGGCATTAGCTTCTAAGTTAAAATGATGAAACTTTGCATCTGAAGAATTTTTTGTGCAACAAATCAAAATTTGTATTTGCACTTCGGCCTTACATGAGGAGCGTAGGTTAGGACAGAAATTTCACCCTTTCTGACTGATAAAGAGACTTTAGAGCAACTTTAAACACATAAAAGATACTTTTAAATACACTTTAAACAAATAGGTGAGAAAGTCTGTGTTTCCATCATGCAAATAACTTGTGCCATGACTCATTAGTACCTAGTGAAGAATGGAATGGCACTCTATGATGTTTCCGGATGAAATTGTTGGAAAAATTTTTGTAAAAAACAGTACTGCTTAAAACTTTATTTGAAAAAACAAAACCGCTGGGGAAATGCTTTTAGAGGGATAAAAAGCTAAAGCAAATCTGCATAGCATTTTTATCTCAAAAAAGTAAGGGCACTTCAAAATCTGACAGAGTAAAGAAAAAATGGACAGGATGCTGCACCCTTACAAAAATACCTCTGTGAAACTAATCAAACATACCTATGTGGAACTAATCAAACATAAATTTTGGCATTGAAACCATATCTTGATGAAGAAAGCATAACACCAGTTAGTATTGTTTTGTTTAAATGAAGTATTTCTGATTAGTTATTTTCTTGTGCATTTCCTGCAGTGACTATATTGTTATAATCTTGAAATTACAGTACTTAAAATCTAAGATTAAAAACTGAAAGGTAGGTACTAATGGTGCTAGTCATTGTTCCCTTGTTTCCAAAATGCCTTACATAAGTTTAATTTAAAATAACGACTTTCAAAAGTGATAACAAACAAAACATGTATTTTAGAAATTATGCATAAAATTATTTATTAATATTAAATTCTAAAATTTTAAATGAATAGACAATTCCTAAAAGCTAAAAATTTCACTTTTAAATATATATCTTTGTTAATAACTAAAAATATGTGCAATGATAGTAGAATTTCATGAAAATAGTGCAAGATCAGATCAGAAATGTGTTTTACAACTTACAATGCTCACAAAATGGTAGCAAGCAGACACACCAATTTAAAAGGAATGGAAAGTGATGAATGAAGGGATGGCAACTATAATGCCAAATTTTATCAGGGGTTGATATAGTTTGCCGCAAGAATGCCAACCCATATATAGCTTCTTCCTTAATGAGAGCAAATGAATATGTTGATCAAAATGAAGAGGAGTGGGAACTGGATAGGATAAAGTGAATGATTTAGAATACAATAGACTAAAAGGTAAAAGAAAAATATAGTCAATTGGTTAGAAACTGCCTCAAAGAAAAGTGAAAATAAAGCAGGAAAACTATGATAAATTAACTCAAGTGTGACTCAACTTGGCTTTCCCATACCAGAATTCATTTTTAGAAGGTTTTTTTATTTTAAATGTCCAAGAAATTTTTTGAAAAATCAGAAAATCAGTATCATGGGTACAAATGATTACAATTATAGTGTGTTCCCTTCACGTTTTAGGGCTTGTAAACATCTTTCGATTGATACCATACTTGACAATGTGTTCCCCCTGTGTGTGTGTGTGGGGGGGGGGGGGGGGGAGGATAACTTGTCCCCTGATGTGGGCTAATGATGTCACAAACAAAAAAATTGTATTGCAGCTATTTTTCACAACAATGATTGGAACTATAAAGTATTGTGATCATAAAGTATTGTGATATTGAGCCATAAGTAAACTCTTTTATGCATGATTATGTCAAATTTTGTCTTATGCTGCCATTTTAAAAATATAAAATTTCAAATAAATTTTGAAGTTTTTGTTTGAATGCCATCACTCTAAAAATAGTCTAGTTGTGTTCAAGAGGTCTTAAAATATATATTGGCATCAAAATTTTAAAATATTTTCGAATGAAAAAAAAAATGATACTTTCTTAATACTACGTATGAGAAATTAAAAATGATGACTCGGTTTAAATTTATATCATTGAAACAAAATTTTTAGATATAAAGTATGACTAATAGCTAAACCCTGCTTCAAACTTAATTTCAGGGAACAGGTGATATTATAATATGTCTTTTAAATTTAACTAAGAACTAAAAAAATTATCTTACACTGGATGTGATATAATCCCATAATTGTATGGATCCATCGCCACAACTGGTCACAAGTAGCTGCGGATTTACTTCACTCCATGTCACATCAAATAAACCATCACTCCAATCAGTTGAGCCAATAACCTTTACACTTTGAGCATTTTCGAGATTGATTATATAAAGACGTCCTCTACCTATTTAAAGTAGAAATACATGTAAAAGAAAAAGTTTTAGAGCATAGTTTAAATTGTTATTACTAAAAAAAGATTCACATATAACTAAAAATATTTTCTTTCAGCTCGAAAGCCTATGGGGACTGAATCCCTTACAAGGGTGGTGGCATGATTCTTTTATACTCATCTCTATTTTCAATTCACAGAAGTTTGTATTCAAGTGCTTTTATGAATAAAATTTGGTTAGAAAGGGGAGATGAACTCAAATTTTCATCAATATAAACTAACCAGTGAACAGATGCAAAAATAATTCTACACTTTAGACTAAAATTTAAAATTTTCTAAAACAGACATTTAGATAATAAAATTTCCTGAATTAAAAGAATTATGTCTTGAAGGTAGATTTTGACTAGCATATTTTTATCTTTAAAATATTTAAAAAGTTAAGTTAGTATGGTCAATATATGAGAGCTGGCAAGCAGTTTAAAAAATTTCGACCTGGTTTATGTGTATATAATTTAACATATTTGTTTATATGCTGAAATTATAAGAGCCAATTTTGGCTCATTTTTATTATTAATTTGAATCAAAATCTCCAAGAGTTAATTCAAGTAATATCGCACAGCAAGTTGTAAAGGTAAAATGTTAAAATAGCAATACAAAACTGCATTACATGCAGTAATTGCTCGTAATGTTTTAATTTTACTTAAAAGAAAAAGATACAGTAATTTTCAATTATATAAAATCAGTTTTAACATAAGGTCAGAATCTAATCAAGCAGTGGTCAAAACTATGATTATGATTGGTGCAAATAATATTTAACCTAATTATATACAGTATTTAGCTATTTGTAAGCTAATTTTAATTGCAAACAAATTATATAGTTGTTACAAATATTAATACATAGATTAATGGCTAAATGTTAATATTAACCATTAAATAGCATAATTTAATTATTGGATTATAAATTCTAATATTTATCATTTAATCTTAACTCAATTTTATCCATACTTCGATTTTTCGCGCCTTAAGATAGTGGTCCCAATAACATAAAACTGCTGAACGAATTCCGCAACCCTTTGGCCTATTTTCCAAATTCCTGAACAATTCCGGGTTTCTGTTTACCAGGTAGGATGCCAACTCTGGTTTTTAATCAGCGGATTTATTTAAAGGTATCTAAATGCACTCCGATTACTTATAAATAAACCTTTGATTAGAGAACATAATAAACACACATATAAGGACACTAATTAAACATGTCAGTCAAAGAAGCTTCACATGTTAACGCTTGGTGTATAGACAAGAGATAACTACCAAATGTTCATGTGTAATAATACATAAACACTTCTGACTTGAAAACAAAATTTCACATAGAATTCAACCAATTAATTCAAATATATATATTAGAAATCCAAGAAGTATAGAATCGTCTTAAAATAGTTACAATTTTGCATTACCAGCGATACCATAATTTTCAGAAGCTGCACATGCTAAGATATCACGTCTAAATGGTGAATATTTTACATTATATCCATGATATTCTACAGTTGTAAACGATGATATGATCCTCATATTACATTTATTCGTAGAATGAACATTTAAATATAAACAACAAAAACATGCACAAAACACATCAAAACAGTCACAATTTTTAGAGTTGAGTTGAATACATTTAAGTAATTGACATATTCAATTTACCAAGGATTTGAAAAGAAAAATCTATGATTATATAAGCTCATTGATGATTACTATATTATTATTAGAAATATGTTTAGCATATAATTCGGAGTAATTGGCGAAATAAAATCGTAAAGTAATGCAACGTCTAGCTGTAACATTTTAAAGGAATTAATTACATTTTTGTATCTGGCAGCAAAACATCTTTCATCCATCCGAAAATGTGAGTTTTCGTTTTCAATTTTCAATGTAATTTTGCTCTTTGTTATTGCGGGCAATTTTTTTTTATCAATTTTTACTTCTTTCTGTTATCGGGAGCTAGATAATTTATGTATTACAATGACAAGATTAAGTATTAAAATCCAAGTGTGTTGATTGCTCCTAAATGCCAAATTAATATTTATGAAAAAATATTTTGTTGAAAGGAGCAGTAGTAAAATAAAGTAAGGGTAACAAGCCGTTTTGGAAACGAGATCAACAAACCCAAAATAAAAATGATGAAATAAGCCCATTTCATCTTTTTGATTTCGGGTTTGTTTGTTCTCTTGTGCTTACGAAGGAGATTCAGCACTTAATTGAAACTGCTGTATTCAGCTCTATTGTCTTATTTGTGCTTATATACATTGCTCAAGTTTTTCTTATAAAGAAACTAATTTCTATTAAACGAGCAGAAGTATCACATTGAACTATTTTGTTATTCAATTATCATATTGTTTATTAATCATATTGTTAATCATATTTTTCTATATTTATTATTTTTATTTAATTTTTTTTAATATTATAAACGAGGTAATAACTTACATAAGTGATGATTTAAGTCTTGATTTCCTAATTTTGTATACAAGACATATTTTTATTGGTACTACTGACATTTTGGTGGTACACATTAACATTTATAAAAAGCCCCTGTTGTAGAGGAGAACTTTCAGTCCTTAGGTGTAAAAAAATTAAAGATTTTAAGAGCCACCTGGGAGTGATTTCTTGGGAAGGTGTAGGTAAACTCACGGCTGTCGAGCTGATGATGTTGTTGATCTGTAGTATAAAATACTTATTTTTTCAAAAACATTTTTCACCTGTTTTGTTTGATATTTGCATTTTAAGGTATAAGTTAAGCAATGTTCACACTGTGTGTACAGTCTTAATTAACAAGTATAGTTTTAGAGTACTGTTGTAAAAGAGAAGCATATATGCATACATAAAAAATTTAATATTGCATTAATTATACATTCAAATATCATAATGGTTTATAAGAAAAAGTATTCTCAGCATCCAAAAATAAAGATTTGGAGCTCTAAAAACTAAGGAACATTCAGTTATTTTAATCGCCTATAACCTTTAGCTTATGGGATCGTAAAACCTGAACTCTTTCGCAAAACAGGAAGATTTATTCAAATTCCTACCCCCTTTTCCCATTAGCGGCAAAGAAAGATGAGTGTTAATCGTAAAACCTGAACTCTTTCGCAAAACAGGAAGATTTATTCAAATTCCTACCCCCTTTTCCCATTAGCGGCAAAGAAAGATGAGTGTTAATCATGGTCCCCCTGGAGTACTAAATGAGGGTTAAGATGCATTCTTCCCTGCAAAATCCCTTTCTACCATGGGAAACTTGGAGCAAGGGGTATTCTTCTGATTTTCACCGAAACCTGTGTTCATTGCTTTTTGCTAAAAACTTAGATTATTTATATAAAATGTATACTATGGCCTTTTTGTTGCATATAATATTTCTTTACATGTACATGTATAAACATTTTATATCATGTTGAAATTATATTATTTCTGTAATGAAACATGCATTTTCTGGACATCTTTTGTACGATATTTCAACTTTTTGGTTCAAGCTAAAATGACACGAGTATTTACATAATTTTTTATAATATTTTGTATTCATGTGGTGTATATCGCATACATATTTGTGTAGTAGTATTACATACATATTCATATTTTCATATTCAAGATTTTGATGTCAATATGTTTTAAGACCTCCTGAACACATTTTGACTATTTTTCGAGTGATGCCCTTCCATCTGTCTGTCTGCGGTCGATTTTTTGTATTCACTATAGTGACCATGATTATTAATGGATTTTCATGAAAACTTGTGTCTGGCTTTGTTACAAAAAAAATCTAGAAAGACTATTTTTAAATTCGAGTTTGAAATTTTATATTTTTTAACATGGCAGCATAGAACAGACTTTACATAATCATGCATAAAAGGGTTTATTTATGGCACAATGACCATGAGACGTCATAGTTTCAATCATTGTTGTGAAAGATAACCACAGTATAATTTCTTTTGTTCGTAATGTCATTAGCCTCCTCGGGAGGCAAGCTACACCCTCCCCCTGGGGGTACATTGTTAAGAAGTACGGTTTTAATTGAATTTTTAAGCTCTTTAAAGTGAAGGGTAACATATGATAATTGTAATCATTTGGACCCACAATACCGATTTTTCAAAAAAATAAATAAATAAACAAAATAAAATAAAAAAACTATTAAAAATGAATTCTGGTATGAAAAAGTCGAGTTGCTCCACACTCCAGTTAATTTTCCTCGAATATCAATATAATATTGAAACGTAAATATATTTTAAAATTTCCTGCTAAAATTGCCAATTAATATGTAAAGTTCTGTTTAAAAGCAAATGATATAACTTTTAGAATGATGATCTATGCACGTTCTTGAGATATTGCCTGTTATTGATCCAAAATGGGGAAAATTCTAAAACATTAAATATTTTCACTATTATTATATAACAAAATAGTTTGAAGTACATTGTACCAATAATTAATGGGCACTATTGTTTAATAGTTATAAAATGCTCACTAGATATTAGATATTTTACTTTTCTCCAGAAACACGATATCTCACGAAATAATGAACCAATTTACATAAACTTTTTATGCATATTTTAATTGGTAACAGCAATAAGCCTATTTATTTTAGGGAGATCTTGTTGAAGAAAGCTCTAATTTGTGTTAATTTTTTCCAATAAAATTCAAATCTGTTAAACTGTACTAAAAGTAATGAGTTCGATACATTACTTATACACTCATTGCCATAAAAATTTGTGCACCAAGAAAGAGTTGTCAGAATCGAACGCAATTTTGTATATGTGAGTGCAACATTGATATAAATGATTACAAAATCAAAGCAAAAGGATAATTTATTACAGGAGAAATTATAAATGAATAGAAGTTCTAATACCCTGTTGGGTGACCTCTAGCGTGAATACATGATGCGATATGGGTGAACATTCAGACATACGGGTCCTGTATAGCATCCTGCGTCATCTCATTCCACAGTTGTAAGCACGCCTCTAGTTCGACTAAACTTGTAGGATGTCCAACTTGCCGTCCTAAGTGATCCCAGACATGCTCGATCGGTGACAAATCTGGGGATTGAGTAGGCCAGGGGAGGATGGTAATAAGGCGGAGGTATTCCTGTGACACCCTTGCTGTGTGTGGCCGAGCATTGTCCTGTTGAAAAATGCTTCCTGGGAGCCCTGCCTTGAGTGACAATACATGTGGCTGAGGGATATCACGAATGTACCGCTGGGCTGTCATGGTTCCATGGATCAATATTAGAGATGACTAGATGTTGTATGATGGCACTCCATACCATCATGCCAGCTGTGGGAGTGGTGTGCCGCTGTAAAGCAAAAGCAGGATTGAAGCATTCACCAAGGGACCTCCACACACGTACACAGTTGTCATCACTGCCCAAATTAAATCTCAATTTATCATTGAAGCTGACCTGGTTCCATTCGGATGCGGTCTAATCCCGTCGATTGTGACACCACTCCAAACGATGGCGATGGTGAGTGGGTGTCTTTGGCAGCACACATAATGAGCGCCGCGATACCAAATGTCCTTCAGCCAGGTGCCTCGTGATGGTACGGACAGACACAAGGGCCTGCAGTGAAGGTGCTGCCTGTGTCCAGATGGTGGACAATGATGCAGTTGGCGCTGTGCGTGCGTGTCGGGTGATGTGATGGTCTTCTCGGCTATTGGTCTGTTGAGGGTGTCCTGAGCCTGGCCGCCATGTGTGCGACCTCTCTCTCATCCACTGGTCCCAGCACCTTCTCACAGTAAAATCAGAACGGCCTAGGTGGTGGGCTACTGACCGAGCAGACCACCCATCTTCCATTATCCCGATGATTGTTCCTGTCTCGAACTCAGACAGCTGATCATATTGTCTTCGATGGCAGCATAACGGCATCCCTAATGAAACCCTCTGCAACAGATTAAGTACAGGCAAAAAGCCTCTGCGTACCTTTTTTCTCCACCAGGGAGAATGAAGTTCAATGCCCTCTGGTGGCAATGCGCAATCATGCTGTATTTCTAATCATTTGCATATCTGCCTGACATGTACCTTCATGCCAAGTTTTGTTATGATTCCACAATTACTCTTGGTGTGCAAATTTTTATGGCAATGAGTGTATATTTTATTGTATTTTTGAAAGAAAATACATCTGATTTGGGAAAACAACGTTTCTCTGTTGTAGCTCATTGCAAGTATAGTGATTTATTGAGACTACATAATGATGAGTAATAGAAACAGTAAAAAATTAGGATGGAAATTGAAAGTTCTCAGATTGTATTCACAGACTTATTTTGTTTCTCAAAGTTTTGAAAATTTGAAAATTGTAAAGCAAATGAAAATGAATATATATGAATAATATAGAGTATTTATGTTAAAAATGTATAAACTGTGGAAATATATTGAATGATTAATGAACTCCAAACAAATTCTATTCTGGAGGTCACTTCGTTTCTTCCCTGCTTCGAGGATTAAAATTCCCTGTTCTCCAATTCTTTCATTTTCTGCCTGTGGTTCATTCAGGAGAAGCACATCTTCTGATTTATTTATTGTACATTATATCTGATGGGTGAACGCCAGCTGCCCACAAATGGGGGTTGAACTGTTTGGGATAGGGTATGTCTCATAGCTGTCTTTATGAGACATTCTTTATTTGGGATTGACGCTGTCCCACCCGTAAGCAAAAGGTTAAAACAATTTTATAACATTAAGTAGGTTTTAGGGTTTGTAGTAACCCTTTTTCAAAATGCATTGAAAGTGATGACATTTCTTGGAAATCATCTGCCTAGTCTAATAGAAATATATTGTTCACCAATTCATTTTAATTTTTTAAACAGGTTAAGATTTACTGGAAAATCAAGCCATCTATTTTACTATAAAGAAATTAAAATGTATATCTTTTCTTTCTGTTTAAAACTCAATAGCACATGCATGTCTTTTAACCAAAATGCAGATCTATCAATCGGCTAAAATTTATAAGCCTATTTAGGTCATAAAATGTGGGAGCGGAAAACAAGCAATAAAAAATCTGTAGAGCATTTGTTAATACTTAATAGTTTTTTGTGTGATTTATATGCAATAAACTTGTATTATATTTATAAATATTTTACATATTTATTTTGCACAGAATTATTTCCTAAACTCCAGTGTCATCCGGACATGCAATGCTTTGGAGTCCAAATGAAGTATTGGCTTACCTTAAAGATGATGTAGGCACAAATAGTAGAACTAAAGGAAGCGAACCATCTAAAACTGCTGCTTTTGGAAGTTTTTTAACATGGCCTTCTAATGAAGAGGACTTTGTATTTATTGCAGAAAATTCTGAAATATATGGCCCAAATCCACTGGTATGTGTTCAATTTAATGTCTTTTCTTAATATTATACATTTATAAATCATAAAAAGTCTTTTAAAATTTAAATGTTTTCAGACGTCTGTTTAGAACAACACATCTGGGAAGTTTTCAGAACATTTGTAATATACCCATTTTTGAAAATGGATTTTTTATAAAATTTGTAATGTCAAAAGGGCATTGTTCACAACCTTTAAACATGAAAATTGACTATATACAAAATTCTAGATTTAACGATTGAACCCTTCACAAAATTTTAAAAATTACCTATTTATAAAATAAGATTATCTTAAAATGAATGTTTCACATTAGTTCTAATATTAGAACAGTAAATAATTCACAAAATATGAATACTGAAATATCTAATTAGATTAAAAATTACTATTGTGAACTATTGTAGATTGTAACTGCTATAGAAACTAGTTATTTTGCTAGAATTGTGTCCTTTATCCTTTTAAAATTTTTACAAAATGATAATTTTGTAAGAAAGTTAGGTGATAATTTTAAATTTTATTTGGTGATACATTATTTTAGAGACTATAACTAGATAGAAATTTTTTGTAATTCACATGATTAGAACATAATTTATACAGAATTTAAGAATTTCATAGTATTATTCTACTTCTAGAGAAAAATTATAATTCCTGAAGCACAATGATAACATTATCAGTATACAGGAAATAAATGTCTGAAATTTGTTATGCATGTAAAAGGTATGTATTAACACAAGTCAGCAGAATGTATGCTATGCATCAGCTTGACTAAACTGCAGTCATTAATGCTTTTTTTCAAATCTTAGCATCTTGAATTTGCCAATGGGCTTCGTTCGACTATAGGCAAATCAACCTTTAACTGTTTCAATTTCAACTACAACAATTGGAAGACATTGGCTGCCTTGTTTAACAAAAGGTTTGATTTATCGCCAAAATAATGATGAAAATACTGTATAAAAAAATTTTTATGGGCAGTACATGACTTTTGCTACATAATGCAATGACTTTACTTCGTTTGCAGAAATATAATGGTAAACATCTTCTTTTGCAGAAATATAGTTCCACAAAATAATGATTTTGACATTTGATTAACACCACGTAAATTGAAATTTAATGCTTTTGGCTACTTATTAGTCCAAACAAATAACTACTGCATACTCTGTGCAAAATCCTCATCAGAATGCAATTGATATTTATCAATTAATACCAATTGCATTAAATAAATGGCAATTGTTCAATTCTTGGGCATGAAAATACAAAACTATTACAAAAAGTATCTTCTCTCGTGAATGAAATAATCATGATACATGAGAATGATGTTGCATAATATTGCATGTGGAATGTGTTGTTGTTGCAAATCCCCTAAGACCAGCAGAGCTAGATCAGGTCCTTGACATTATACACTCTACTAAAGAAATCCAGCACCAACAATGGACTGGCAGCAAGATCCCGCGTGGAGAGCCCCAGGCACGCAAGAATATGAACAGGGGAGGCCTGCTCAGAAGAACACTTGGTGCAGACCTCAAAGCTCTTAGAGCCCTCAGTATATTTCATAGATCTGAGATTCCCATTGAGGACGTGAATGAATGAATAATATGAAGGTGGGTGGCTCCAGAAGAGCCTAGCACATCGACCAGAGGTCTATTGTACTACCCCAAAAAGAAAATGAAGATCCCTAAGAAAAGAGACTAGTAGCCGATGCGAAAATTGTTATGTATCTGGCAACAGCCAGATGAGAGAACCTTCCAAGCTGTGTGACGCGCGCGTGCTTTGTTTACCTTTTGGGGTTCCGTAGTTTCGTATTGTACATGTTCGGTGTAGTGGTTGTTATGCTCGTTCGTGCCTGTGTATCTTAATGCTAATAAATGTTCTTTGCGTGTATGTAAAACGAATCGTATCGTCTCTCGGTCTACCTGGCATACATGACAAAAGAGTTGGCGACGAGGATGGGATCTTCGAACATTAATTTTGAATCTTATGATGCGTCTGTGGAAGACTGGTCCAGTTATGTGGAACGTTTAGAATCTTACTTTGTTGTTAATGGGATCGAAGATAAAATGAAAGTCCCTGCTATTTTAAGCCTTATGGGAGCAACAACGTATAAATTGTTAAAGAATCTGGCCACTCCGAACATTCCTTCTGAATTGACTTATCAAGATATCGTAAAATTACTTTCGGAACATTTGAATCCTAAACCACTAGAGATGACAGAACGGTTTCGTTTCTACAAGAGGAAGCAATTTGAAGGTGAATCCATTGCAAATTATTGTGCCGAATTACAAAAACTGTCGATACACTGTAACTTTGGGAACAATTTAAGTACGATGCTTCGTGATAAATTGGTGATGGGTCTCAAAAACGAAAATATACAGAAAAAGCTGTTAGCAGAGGATAAGTTAACATACGAAAAAGCTAAGAGCATTGCATTCGCAATGGAATCTGCTCAGAGAGATGTGTGTGAAATTCAGAATCAAATGGTATCGATAAAAAAACTACATAGTTCGCAAGATAAAACTATCAAAAAAGATTTTTCTAAATTTAAGAAATCTGAACCTACAAAGAAGTTTGATAAATCTCGGAAATGTTACAGATGTGATAGTACTCAACATTTAGCTCACGAATGTAAGCACAAGAACACTCAGTGTAGGAATTGCTTAAAGAACGGGCATTTGGCAAAAGTCTGCCGCTCAAAACGTAACGAAACAGTTAAACAAATAGAATCTTGTTCTGAAACTGTACCAGTTAATAGCGTTAAATCACCACGACATGCAAGGGATAAGATTTTATTAGAAATTTTTGTTGAAGAGAATAAATGTTTATTTGAATTAGATACTGGAGCTGCTATTAGTTGTATGAATGTGAATGAATTTAAGAAACTTTGTCCGAATGTAGCCATTAAGCCTACCAAATTATTGCTTAGGAATTTCGATAATTCTATGATAACATCAGCTGGCCAAGCAGTGGTGCAAATTCAATACAAAGATCAAATTAATACAGAAACTATTTATTTGGTACATGCAAAAGTAAACGCAGTTTTTGGTCGTGAATGGTTGAGAAATTTCCAATTAGACTGGAGCTCAATTAAAGCAGTTCGGGTTGAAAATTGTAATTCTCGAACCAATAAATTAAATATCTTGCTTCAAAAGTATGAGAAAATTTTTTCTCCGGGTATCGGGAAACTGGAAAAGTTTTGTTGCCGTCTTCAAATGAAACCTAATTACAAACCGGTATTTTTTAAACCTCGACCAGTACCATTTGCTTTAAAAGAAAGAATAGAAACTGAACTTAATAGGTTAGTTGCAGAAGACATCATTGAGCCGGTGACATATAGTGATTGGGCTACACCAATTGTTCCTGTTATCAAACAGAATGGGAACCTACGAATCTGTGGTGATTATAAGGTGACTATCAACCCGGGACTAAAAATTGAGCAGTATCCTTTACCCCGTATCGAGGACATTTTTGCTGAACTGTCAGGAGGGGAGTTCTTTACTAAAATCGACTTATCTGAGGCATACCTTCAAATGTTAGTTGATGAGCAGGACCGACATCTATTGACGATCAATACTCACAAGGGTTTGTTCCGTTACAAGAGAATGAATTATGGTATAGCCTTAGCTCCGGCAGTGTGGCAGAGAGCCATTGAACAAGTTTTATCAGGCATCGCGGGGGTACACGTATTTTTAGACGATATTACCGTAACGGGGAGAAATGATCAAGAGCATTTTGAAAGGTTAGAATTAGTACTACAGAGACTAGAAGAATATGGTCTCAGAGTAAATAAGCGGAAAAGTGAATTTTTTAAGAAATCTGTGAATTATTGTGGTCATACAATTGATAAATTCGGCCTCCACAAAACACAAGAAAAAATCGATGCAATTACGAAGGTACCAGTTCCAAAAACTGTATCTGATTTGAAGAGTTTTTTGGGTTTAGTCAATTACTACGGAAAATTTATTCCCAACTTATCTACTCGTGTCGCTCCTCTCAATAATTTACTGCAGAAAGGTACTAAATTTTTGTGGACTGCAGAATGTGAAAAAGCTTTCAAGGCATTGAAACAAGAAATTGCTTCAGACCGAATTTTATGCCATTATGATCCTAAGTTACCTCTTGTATTACAAACTGATGCATCACCAGTTGGAATAGGAGCAGTTTTAAGTCACATTATGCCAGATGGTTCAGAAAAACCAGCAATGTTTGCATCAAGGTCATTGACTAAAACGGAACGTAATTATTCGCAGATAGACAAGGAAGCATTGAGTATCGTATGGGGAGTAAAGAGATTTTATCAATATTTATTTGGTCGACATTTTGATCTCGTAACCGATCGTAAACCCCTAGTATCAATTTTCGCACCTAATCGTAGTTTACCATGTCTATCAGCAACACGAATGGTTCATTATGCACTTTTTCTCCAAGCATTCAGTTATACAATCAAGTATCGAAACACTAAGAATCATGGCAATGCCGATGCACTTTCACGGTTACCACTAGCAGTTGACAAGGACTGTGAGTACTTGACTGAAGCAGACGTGACAAATATTTCGCAAGTTGAATTAATGCCTGTTACAGCAACTGACATAGCTAGAGCTACTAAAACTGATAGGAAATTGTTCGAACTGTATGAAAGTTTAAAATCTGGAACTGAATTACCTGTGCCTTGGAAAGGTAGAGAATCTGAATTTTCATTGCAAAATGGTTGCATAATATATGGTCATAGAGTATGCATTCCTGAAAAGTACCAGAATCAAGTTTTGGAAGAACTTCATGTTGGACATCCTGGAATTGTCAAAATGAAGGCCATAGCTAGAAGCTACTGCTATTGGCAAGGTATTGATGCCAGTATAGCCAATTTTGTTCAGAACTGTTCAGCTTGTATCGCAACGAGGAACGAACCAGCAAGGATAAATCGACATCCGTGGGAATGGCCAAATGGACCTTGGCAAAGGATACACGTTGACTACGCTGGTCCTTTTATGGGGAAAATGTTTTTTGTAGTCTCTGATGCATATTCGAAGTGGATAGAAGTCATTCCGATGAAAAATATTACAGCTAGTTTTACAATTCATCATCTTCGTATTCTTTTTGCTCATTATGGAATTCCCTTAACTTTGGTTAGTGATAACGGCGCAAGTTTTACTAGTTACGAATTTTGACATTTTTTGAAACTGAATAATATTAAACATATAACTTCAGCACCGTACCATCCTGCTACGAACGGACAGGCAGAAAGAATAGTGCAGTTATTCAAAGCTTCGTTGAAATCGAGTAGAGGTGATTCTGGAGATCTAAATGTGAAATTACAAAGATTTTTATTACAGTATAGAATAACTCCACATTCTCTCACGGGAGAAACTCCGAGTGCCTTGTTTTTGAAGAGATGTATTCGCACTAGGCTTGATCTTTTTAAACCAAATTTGAGAGACAAAGTTGTTCAGAAACAGAGTTCGAGACTTGACACAGAATCTATCTTGCGTGAGTTTCGGGAAGGGGAGAAAGTAGCCGTAAGAAATTATTCCGGACCTAACAAATGGAAAATTGGAACAATTATAAACCGAGATGGAACTTTGAGTTATAGCATACAAGTGGGAAATGAAATTTGGAAGAGACACGTAGATCAAATAAGGAAATGTGGGAAGTCGATTGAATTATCCCAAGCTGCTACTGAAATTCCAATTTACGATAAAGAATTGAATTTTCCAGATGAGCCAGTATCCGATGATGTTGCTGAATCGGAACCGCCTGCACCTGTACCTGAAGTTGTCCCTGAACCTAAAGATGTACCTGTACCTGCCACTCCAAGTGATGATATACCACCTAAGCCTGTACCAGACGCTTCCGGAAAGCCGAAAACTGATGTGCCACTCCGACGCTCAAACCGAATCAGGAGACCTCCAAAGAGACTCGACCTGTGACTCTATATTTTGTCGGGGAGGAACTGTTATGTATCTGGCAACAGCCAGATGAGAGAACCTTCCAAGCTGTGTGACGCGCGCGTGCTTTGTTTACCTTTTGGGGTTCCGTAGTTTCGTATTGTACATGTTCGGTGTAGTGGTTGTTATGCTCGTTCGTGCCTGTGTATCTTAATGCTAATAAATGTTCTTTGCGTGTATGTAAAACGAATCGTATCGTCTCTCGGTCTACCTGGCATACATGGCAGGCACTTGACAGGAATGTCGTTCAGCTCCCATGGTTCAATCACATGACGACCAATGTGTTCGAAACTGTGAGCAGAGTAGGCCTCACAATCACATAGAATGTGAGCTGCAGTTTCTTCGCTGTAATTGCAGCCTCTGCAAAGCGAATCCTTGGAGACACCCATAATATTAAGATGTCTCTTGAGAGTGCAGTGCCCAGTAAGGAGCCCAACAGCTCTTCTGATGCCAGTTCTACTGAGCCTGAAAAGTTCCATTTGACGTGTACTAGGGCAATTACAGTTGAGGATTTTCGCTTGCCTTTGACCCTTAGTGTCACGCCAGTTCTTACATTGAAGCTTCCTGAAGATGTCATAGACAATTCTTCTGACAAGGTCATTGGGAATACCCAAGGCTGGCTCAGGACCCACAAAAGGAGTACTAGAGCCTTTCCTAACAAGTTTGTCTGCCAATTCGTTGCCAGGAATGCCCGAATGACCAGGCACCCAGTACAGAATGACACTATTGTTACTAGCAATTTTACAGAGAGCATTATAGCATTCCCAGATAAGGGAAGACTTCACAGTGAACTTCCCCAGAACCATAAGAGCAGCCTGACTGTCAGAACAAATGAAAATCTGGCTATTCTCATACTTTCTGTCATAGCAAATTCTACAACACATAAGGATGGCAAATACTTCAGCCTGAAAGACAGTTGCAAAATTGCCAAGCGGATAAGATAGCTCAGTGCCATCATCAGGGCAACAGACACCAGCACCAGTACTTGTGCCAATCTTCGAGCCATCCGTATACCATACAAAACAGTTCAGTTTATTGTAGGTAGGAGTCCTTTTCCAATCATCCCACGAGGGGACAAGAATTTCATAAGGCTTGTCAAACGTAAATTTGACATGGATGCCATCAGGTGGCATACAGAAATAAGGATGACTAGCAACATTACTGTTAAGTTCACCCCAAGATAAATACCTTGAGTAATCTTTCCAGTATTTCAGATATTTGAGTTTGTTCATGCAGATAAGTGCCTCTGCTTCAATACGCATATAGAGCGGATGCAAACCAAGTAAAAGTTCAAGAGTTGCAGTAGGAGTGGTTTTCATGCATCCGGAGATTGCAATGCACACCATCCTTTGAAGCTTAACTAAATCAAGTTTAGCAGTTTCACTTCTAATTCTGGACCACCAAACAATGGATCCATAAGAAATGATAGGACAGACTATCATCGAGTAAATCCAATGGATAGCTCCGGGATTAAGGCCCCAGGTTTTCCCAATAGCATTCCTACAAGACCAGAAGATTCTTCTGGCTTTAGTTGTGCAGTAGTCCAAGTGTCTCTTCCAATTAAGTTCCTTGTCAAAATAAATTATCAAGAATTTAACCTCCCTGGAGCAAATAAGCCTTTGTCCAAAGAAGCAAATATTCCCAAGATTAAGTATGCGTTTCCTTGTAAACGCAACTAAAGCAGTCTTCTGCGGATTAACTATAAGGCCTGCATTTTTACACCATGTCTCAACCCTCCTAAGAGCAGTAGACATCATGTCAGAGACAGTGTTGCCAAATTTGCCCCTGGCAATGATGACAACATCGTCAGCATATCCAATGCAAGAGACACCAGAGATATTAATGCATTCCAAAAGAGAGTCCACAACAAGACACCAGAGAATTGGTGAGACTGGATTGAGGACGTGAGTAAGAGTAGTTTGATACTGCCTATTACACACAATCAAGTGCCAGAGAACCACCCGGTCAGTTCTTCTGATACCAGTGGTGCACTGGTGGAACGAGCCAGGTGTTTTTGTTTTTGCATTTTGTCCTGGAGAAAAGTTTCATATAGGTGAGAAGCGCAGAAGGCACCGATGCAACACAAGCACCCGCCTTGGCCAGGGTGTCTGCGATCTCATTTCCCTCAAGGTCAACATGAGAAGGAATCCACTGTAGGTGGATCTGATGAGATGATTAAACTTGTTTCAACTTTTTAAGAATAATCACTCCTATATTATCTTTCACACTATGCCAATTGGCTAAGTGTTGGACAGAACTCCTGCTATCAGACAGGATCCAGATTTCATTTGTCTGAGTGAGTGACACAAGCGAACCAAGGATTGTGGAATGTAAACATATTTGATGATACTTACTACATTTTTATTTATTTTTGTTGTTTTAATACATTAATTGAAAAACATGATATATCTCAAGAATAGTTCAAGCTAACATTCTAATCATTTTTAATAAAAAATAATTGTTTTCTTATTAAAAATTACATATAAAATAATTTTTGTTTTCATTATTGAAAGTGCTGACTTTTTAATGATTTTTTCAAAAATTCATTTGAAAATTGTGGAAGGGGGGATCCTTCCAAACATTTGATTGTGTTTTAAAATCAATAGAGTTTTAGTAATCAATGATTTTAATTATTGTACTAAATTATATTAAAAGGACTTTATTCGTTCATGAGGTATCATGTCTACAGATATCACCTCAAACATATGATTTGTGTTCAGAGATGCTTAAAACGTGCTCTTCCATTGAAAACCCGAATTTGAATTTTTGATACCATCACAATACTTTTCTTATACATTATACTATGTATATAAGGAAGTAAAAATAGACTACTTTCAAGATGTATGTAGTCAGATGTATGTATGTAGGGAAAGTAAAAATACACTACGATTGAGCCTATTCCTTTATGATGTTTATGATGAAAAGAATAAAATTTCTATCAAATAATTTGAGTACAAGTTGTGCTTTTTTAATTAAGTTTTCTTATAGTAATGAAGGTTTTGACTTAGGCATTTTATATTTTAGATATATCACTTATGAATGGCAGTTTTGTAAAATATCTATTTCTTCTAATTTCATGAAATAATTAATGGTATAATTTGGAATATGATTATAGTGGTTAGGAATGTTAACTAATGAATTATTTGTGTAAATTATAAATTTGAGATTTAACTTTGAAATTCCTATGTTTGTTATATTTCAGTTTACAATTCCATATCATCCTAAAGATACTGATTTACATTCCTTGGCAACAAGAATTTTGTCTGCAGATTATCAAGGATTAAGCAGGTTAGGATTATTTTATGTATTAAAGGTTGTATAATCTAACTATAGCAAGGAGCAGTATTGCTTAAGGTGACCAGTTAACATGGCCTCTATATGTGATTGTTAAGATAAATGTTGTTTAATACAGACGATTTTGTATATGAAGTGAAAATTCCATTTTCAAACGATGAATTATTTATTTAATAGAAGGGCATGTTTTGTCTTTTATTTAGGGGAATTATTTAATAGAGGGGTGACGAAAACCCAGACCACTCGACTGGCCCTAGGGCTTAAGCAGCTGTTTGAGTGGTCGTAAACGGAGGTTAGCCGAAACCAACTTCCATGGTCAGCAGACTACCGATAAAGTTTATTTGAAAATTTTCTTGGATACAATAATAGAAGGGTGTGATTGATTTGGGGGGGGGGGGGGTCCCTCCCTCCCTCCCAAAATGTTTGATCATCTTTACTTTTATTTATTATCAAATTATAAAATTTTCTTGAATTTTATATCTTTTGTTTCACTGTGACCTATCCTTTCCTAAGTAGCTAAATCTAGAAAAATCTAAATCTTGAATTTTATGAGCCAACTAAAATAAGGAAAATACCCACCCTCCCCCAAATTTCTTTCTGGCTATAGCTCTGTGGCTAACAATAACTACCAAGATTGCTGAAAACATTGATAAAACCAAAAATTTGAGAAATATATAGTTTGGGCTTCCTTCTCAGTACATGTCCAGGCTTCTTGCTTCAAAAGTCAGTTAGTGAAAGGTGGCTAAAGAACCATGGCAACAAGCTTGCTCAAATTGGACATTAGAGAAATATTTATTAATTAATATCTTGCATGAAGATACTTCTCAAAGAAAAACAGCTGATTAAATATTTGCTTTTATCAACCAGGCACTTCATGACAGAATAATTTGAAAACAATGGTTAAATCTAAGGCTGGACAAATCCAAGGTACCATGGCATTTAGATATCAGGTCATGCTGCCCAGCATTTTTGTCTAGGCTATACCCATTTCCAAATTTTGATTTGCTGAATATATCGCATTTGCAGAATAACAAAGAATCGTGATTAGATTGCAAACTGTGGATTTTTTTCTATCGTCATATGGAAAGGGTCAATGTGTTTTATTTTTTCTGGTTCCTATTTTTTTCACTATCCTAATAGGAACCTAACTCTGATACCCTGAGTCAAATAATACTTACTGTAGCACCCATAATCAGAATGTACCTGTAAAATAGCAGGGCTTTGTTTTGTAACATTTATTTCAGTTTAGTGTACAATAAAATCCATAACTGCCTGATTTTTCGATTAGAAAAACTTCCGCTATTTGTATGATTTATTTGTAAAAATCTTTATGCACTTCAAAAGCTCACTTTTTCATACTTGGGATCATTCGCATAAAATATCATCAAAAGTCTATCAAATATTTTCAAATCAGCAAGATCCAAAATATGTAAATTTTGCTCAAATTAAAAAACAAATTTATCAGTGACGGCAGAAATTTTTACTATCATTCGAGATTTCTGATATAATCTTGAAATCAAATGATATTATGTTATGTGGTTGGATAAAACTTCATAATGCATTTAACATACTTTTTTCACAGTACTTTAAATTTTTCCTGCAGTCCTCAAAAGTGCTTAATTTTTTTAAATGAAAAATGTGCAAGAACCCTGTCTTAGTTACTTAGTTCTGTGCATTTATTTTATTTTTATTTATTTATTTATTTTTTAATAACAAAACAAGTTAAAAACAGATATGAAAAATAGAAAATCAAATTAAATTTTTTTAAACAGTTACTTTTAAAATTACGTTATTAATTTCAGAAAATAAAACATTACATCTTGACTGTTGGGTTAATTAATGAGCAATATTTAGCTCATTAGTGTCATAAAGCTTAAGTAGCTGAGGTATCACAGATAAATCTCTGATAAATGTCTTTTCTTTGTCGAAAAGTCTCAACAGTAAAATTATTACTTATTGTTTAGTTTTGTTATTTAAGGTATGTGATTTTTATATTTTAGTAAGAAAACCGTCTCTTTGAGTCATGCTCAACTTTTAATGCCTGATATTTCTAAAGATATCCATGTAGCTGTAAGTACTGTATATTTAAAATACCATTTATATTTCATAGATATCTCATGTAAGGCTGAATATCTGATAATTGTCAACTTTCAGGTTCCGATATTTTCTTTTAACTTTTTTGTTTCTAAAAATTTATGCTTGGAGAAAGTTCTTGGAAATGTCTTTTAAAATTTCTTATGGATGACAGAGCTATATAATATGATTAATGGAATTTTAAATTATATTCATTATATTCCCATGACAGGAATGACATATGGATTTGTTTTTGTTCTGTATGGAAATTGAAACTAACATTAGGGAACAAAGTATACAGTGTATATAACTTGCTTTTATGTACTGATAGGTCATACATAACTTTTAAATTTTCATTCAAATTATAATAACTAAATGCATGTCAGAAATGACAGGTAATATATATACTTACCAATTATAAGTAATAAAAATGTGTTTTTCTCTTTGCTATTATCAGATAAGTTTCAAAATTTGAAACAGATATGGAACAAAACTCTAAATGTTCTTCAAACTTTAAATAATTTCTATCGCCATCTGATGGATGAAAAAGACAATTTTTTGAACAATAATGTAATGTTACTAATTTTCAAGAACAAATACTTGTAATTAATTTCGCAAAATGATATTGTTAAAATTTTTATAAATTTTTATAAGTTGTTTTTTTACAAATTAAAATTGTAATTTCTTAAATTTCACCCATTTATTTCTATTATTGAACTTTTTATTGATATAATTGGGAGATGAGAACTCAACTCATCATGTTAGGACACAGACAAAATGACAAATTTACATTTTTATGAAGTCAAAATTACATTTAATATTATTAAAAAATACTTTTGTGTTAAAAAACATATAGAATAGATTATATTTTAAACAAATACTGTAAAAAGTATCTATCTTATTTATTATTACTTTTTAAAGCTCAAGAGACACAGAATTGACAATTATCAGGTATTACGCCATAAAGCATCAAGATGTTTGGATGCAATAATCGGGTAAGTTGATTTGCAAGTATGGTGAAAATTTTATTTTAGCTTAAGATAAATCAACTTCATTTTTATTTCCTTAGCTCCCTTTAGGGCCATTGATTTTGCACGTTATTATAAATGTCAATGCATTGATAAACTAAGTTGATTTACCTTGTGTTAAAATAGAGGTTTTAATAAACGTGGTTGCTGGACTTAACTGATTATTGCATCTGACTGTACAATTCCACCCTGTTTATAATATAACTAGAAATAGCAAATTCAGAAAAATAACAAATTAAATACCATTTCATGTAGGCAGGTCTGAAAAATTATGGCCACACACATACTGCTGGTAAATTAATTTTTCAACTAGATGCTACAAATTACATGATATAATTGTTTTTTATTCAAAAATAATTATATTATAAAATAATTGCATCTCTTCATAGAACAGCGGAAATTTCAAAATGGTGAATCTTAAAAGTTATTTCTTTATAAAAAATGTTAGGCAAGAAAGATTTTTAAAAATTTATTTGTACCTTAAATTTAAAAAGTCAAATTAACCAAATAGAATCAAGACATTTCTGTGTCAGGTATGCCCATCTTATTGTGGGTGTTATCATTTGGGGCCATAGGTTAGCTTTGCTCGGAGGTACCTTCATACCATCCAAAAATATTTAACAAAATTGGATGTATCACCAATCATTTAGGTTATTTAGAATTATTTTACATACTTTTTATAATTGCATATATACATTTTTTATCACAATAAAAGTACTGCAAAAAAATAAAAATATTTATTTTTCTCCTATATATTAAAAAAAAAAATTGTAATGAGTGGTAATAATTTGAATTAAAAAAAAATGAACAAAGTAATTTTAAATGTTTGATTGCATTAAAATTTTTAATTTCACCTTGAACTATTATCAATATGTTTCCTACTACTATTATCAATATGTATTAAGTTTTTAATGATCCTTTCTTACATATTCACTTGACATGCTTTTAGTTTAGGTGAAATTTATTATTTCATGTCAATATTTATTTATTCCATGTTTATGCCATGTGAATTCCACAAATAAAATGTACAATTTCAACCTGACTACTTTTAATTTTTAAAAAAGTTGGTATAGGATTGCAGATATTCTGCAAAGTATAAATATCAAATAATTACCACCAACTAACTTTTAATTCAGGAAATACATATCTTTGAAAATTTTTTGTGTGTATTACAATAGTTTGATGTGAAAATAATTATAAAAATATTTTTTTTATTCTCAAGGTCACCAATATGATCTTTATGAATATTATGATCATTGAATATTAAAAAAAAAAAAAAAAAAATACTCTAAATTTAAAATTCTGAAGGGAAAAAAAAATGTATTGTATCCTTGTTATTTTGAAATGAAACATGCCAATTTTCAAAATATTACCACCATTAAAACATTATTAAAATATAATATGTTAGATCTACTTTATGGAAATTTACATAATGCTGACAAGCAAAAATGTGCACATGCATGCAAATAGTTTAAAAACGAAATTGATATCTTCAAAAGAGTAAAACAGTAGGTATATAGGAAATATTCAGTATGTAATAAAGAATTAAATAGGATGTAGTAGCAACACAAATAACAAATTGAAGTTTTAAATTCTCGTAAATGAGATGTAAACAATTGGTCTTCACAGAAAGCTATGTGTCAGCAAATTTCTTATGATTTCTGATTTAAGATTATTCTAAAGTCTTTTAGGAACCAAAGTGTATAATAAACCATAATTAGTTTTATTCAATGTATGTTTTTCAAACATGACTTTCAAAATATAAACAAAATGAGCATTTCTCTTTTGAATTACATATGTGGGATGATGTACAATGGATTTCTGATCTCTTTTGGCATTTACTTATTTTATTGGCATTGATATGGGAATTGAAAAATTATAGTTTAAATTTTGGTTTAATTGCAGCTTTAATAAGATACGTTAAAAAATTGTTAATATTAAGAAAGTGGTTAGGTTAAAGTAAAAAGCTAAGTGCTAATTTTTCATATTTACTTTTTCTTATAGGAAATACACTCCTTTTTTGATGAAAAAATAAAATGGTAAGAAAAAAACTAATATTTCTAGAGTTAAGATTATATTTGAAAATGCACTTTAAAATGCTTTGGGAATAGTCTGAGATAAATGTTTTGCTCTTTGTGTTAGGACTATCACGGAATGGTGCCATCAGCAAAGAGTCTATCAAATAATTGAAAAAGAAACATTTTTTTTTATTTTAAGATAGTGAATTTGGTTTCTATACAAGTACAAAAATAAACAGATAAACTGTGGAATTTTTTTCTTTTTTCTCATTTCTTTCAGTTTTTCACTAGTCACTTTATATCCAGTTTATAGAATTTTAATTCTTTGAAATTTTAATGTTTTATCAGGTTAACTACTTTGTTTTGTTTGACACTGAAGCTCGAGGATTCGTCCGTCCCACATGTTTGGCCTACATTACATCAGATAAACAGTGAGTTTCATGATTCTCAATAGATATATTATATTATTAAATGTAATATTAAAGTATAACATGTTTTAATTTTGTTCTACTGAAGGTTTTATTTTTTTTCAGTAAGCTGATTCGTTTAGCAGAGTCAATATTAACAGTCCTTAGTGAGGTATGACTAATGATGGATTTGAACATATTTTTTTAATTATTAATGTTATAATGACTCAAATTGTCTTTATTTATCAGGTATTACAGAATGTTCTTTGCAGCACATATGTAAATATTCTGTTGAATCTTGTTCATTTGAACTTAATCAGATATGAAATATATTTTGAAACATTTATTTTTTGAATTTATGAAAGTCAACAAAAGAAAGAAAAATATCAAACCATTGGCATTAATTCTTATTTTATAGAATAATTTGATACAACGAATAATTTTTAAAACCAGACTCTTTTGGGACTAATGGCATGTATAATACGCTAGATCGCAATGTAAAATACAGTGCAAATATAGATAAAAAAAGCATACATACATTTTGGAAACAATGGAGATTTCCTTCTTGGCTAAAATTTTGGCAGAACTATGTCTAATTTCTGCTTTTTTGTTTCACTCTGTTTTGTTTTGCTCATTGTGTTCACAAACTCTATTTCATTTATTTTTTTTTAATTGCTTCTCATGCTCATTTTCCCTTGTTTCTCTATCTTTTCCCTTTTTACTCCAAGTATTGCATTTTACGCAAAGTATCTTCTTTTTTGAATGGAATAAGCTAGATCCATGAGAATGATAACAAATTTATTGCATAATATTACATATGAAAAGTGAACATATCTGTATTTCACAATAGTTAATACTATTGTGAAATATGTTTTTTTTTTTTAATTTTATGTGTACATGTATTACATGTATTTTTAAACAACTTTAGTGTTATTGGTGCTCACAAAATATAACATTTGCAAAGTCATTAAAGTATAAAAAATTACTTATTGCTTTAATTATTTTCTTAGGCATATACATTTCGTATTAATTTTTGAGTCAAGTTATATCAGTTATTTGTTCTGCTAAAATTTGCTAGTACAATTACAGTTTAATAGCTAGTGGCTACTAATTAATTCTAATACTACAGAACTAGAAGGGAAACTATCACATGTTATGATGCATTAAAGTTATATATAGCATTAAAGCATTAAAGTTATATATATTACCTCTACTCGTAGGCAGTTTTCACACTCAAAATCTCTGAAGACAATCAGATCACAAACCCCTCAATGCTACTAATTACTATATGGCCCCTTCTTACGTAATACAACATGTTTGTGTATGTATGTGTTATCTAAGTTTTGGACATTTTGTGCTCATGCCCAAGTCACGGTGCTGTTTAAGCCACTCCTTCTCTCCTAGAGAAAGGATTGTTCTTTTTCCCTATTGGCTTTCTACGTTTGCAGAGCGCATGCATGGAGATTTGGTTTGAAGAAGTGATTCTGTGAATGTACATTGCTGGCCATTCAAAATGCAACACCATGAAAGACGAGATATCAAAGCCAAATTTATTGGACAAAGAACAAGAAGTACAAGGATGAATTGATTGAAATACAGCCCCATTCGACTTGCGGAACACGAAGAAATCAGTATTTTGTGCAGCCGCCATGGCTGACAATAACTGCTGCTACACGCCTCAGCATTGAAAGAAAGAGACTTTGAATATGTTCTTGGGGTATGTCAGTCCATACTGCTTCCACATGTAGCTAAACTTCATCTGCCGTAACAGCTGGTGGTGTTTGCTGGGCCAGTCGTTTGCCAATCATCGACCAGACGTGTTCAATAGGCGACAGATCTGGAGAACGGGCCAAAGGGAGCAGTGGAATTTGGTGGGCAATGAGGAAATACTGAACGATATGTGCCACATGTGGTTTCGCATTGTCCTGTTGAAACTTTGCCGCAGGCAAGCCTTGAAGGCAACAGGCTCCAAAACTTCAGAAATGTAGCGGTGGCTGTTGAGTGTACCGGCAATGCTTATTAGGGGGGTGCGGGAGTAAAATTCAATGCTACCTCAAACCATAACGCTAGGTGAAGGACCTTTATGGTAATGCATAATACAGGAGTTATGTACTCTCTTGGCCACAGTGCCACCAAACCCAGATACGACCATCGTGGTGTTGTAGGCAGAATCGTGATTTGTCTGAAAACACAATGTCATGCCATTCGTTTGTCTATGTCCGGCATTCAACACACCATTGCAGCCGCATATACCTATGGTCTGGAGTCAAAGGTAATCACAGCAATGGATGCCTTGCTGAAATTGCCCGTTTCTGCAGACAACGTCGAATGGTACGTGCTGACACAGATTGTTGTGCAACAGACCTTAATTCTTGCGCTAGGGTTGTTGATGTTGCAGTGCGATCCATCATTGCCATGCGCACAACATGCCTGTCCTCACGTTCGGTGGTGCGACGAGGCTGGTGCAATCGTTCCTGTCGGTTGGTCCGTCCCTCCTGTATCCACTGATTCCATATTCGCAGCACTGTGACTTGATTTCGTCCAACACGAGCACCAATTTCTCGGAAGGATAATCTGCAATCTCTATAAGCCACAATTCTTCCTCTGTCAAACTCAGAAACGTGCTGGAATGACTGCCGTATTCTTCGACGAGACATACTGAAGCTTTCCACACAAACACACAGGGTGAAATAACATTCCTGTACTTAAAAACAGCCTTCTCCCCTTATATAGCTCTTGTAGGTGGCACTACTGGCCCACATGATTTGCATATGAGCTAAAATTCTAATCATTTGTATTTCCTATCGAGGTCTACGTATGGTTGTTGTTGTTGTTGTTGAAACCCAGACCGTCCGACCTACCAGAAAGGTGTAAGGTAACTGTTTGTACGGTCAGGAAGTGCCACCCAATTTAGACCGGAACCCAGTGGGGGAGGCATCCACAGGGACCGTACCCTCCTTCCCCTACCACCAACCTCTCGGAAGGACTTTCGGACCCACATGTTTAACGTGATCGAACTCCGCATGAACACGGCGGCAGTTTTGGCAGCGGCTGGAATCGAACCTGGGCCTGCCGAGTACAACTCCAGCGCGCTAACCAATGGGCTGCCGCGCCCCAGGTCTACGTATGGTGCAAATTTTATGCTTATTGGATGCTTCCTTCATGGTGTTGCATTTTGGATGGCCAGCAGTGTATTATTTAAGTAGAGGGTGATTATAAGACCCGATCAACACCAAGTAATTTATTCTGGTACAAAATATAATTACTATGTGGTGACACCCTAATAAAACACTATTACTTTATGATTCATTAAAGCTCCTAACAAAATATACCTCTATTAAAACCAGGGTTCCCATTTCAGCGCGAACCCGCGAGATTCTCGCGAAATCTGTTGGAAATAATCGATACATCGCGATTCACGTTCCCGTGAGCGGGCGTTTATGCAAATTTAATATGAACGACTCTTCCCGTTCACCGGCGTGAACCGTGACGTTTTTCAACATGAGGTTTCATGCAAATCAGTTCTCAATGCGTACGCATCTGATTTGCATATCCGGGGGCGTTTCCGGAACTGTCCATTCTCGGATATATAGGGCAGAGGTTTCTTGAAGCAATCAGACATTAAGGAGACGTCTGCAGGAGACATTGGAGATAGGTCGACAGTAGAAAGGTCGATCGAGATCAGACAGAAATGTTTTTGACAGAAGCACTGCGGAATATCTTTTTGACGACGGTTAATAGTCGAAACGGATGCAGATGTATTGAACGTTAAATTTACTTACAAACGTTCGGAAGCCGCTTTAAATATTTTCCTGATGTTATATCCTTTGGTTTCCCTTTACCAAGTGATGGTGGCTGAAATATACACAACTGATAGAGGTAGTATAGTAATTTACTACCAAATGCTTCAAGGAATCTCTGTCTAGTCATTTACAACTAAAAATCTTTTGTACATAGTTTATTTTGATGTTTTACGGCATGGAAAATTACCAGGTATGTGTAATATGTTGAGTTGTGTTTTTCACCAAATAAAGTGAACGAAGTTTTCCTTTAAAACTGGACTTGTGTACTTTCATGACCCAGCCAACACTTATTGACTCTGACAGTGCGTGCTTTGCTATCTGCAAATTTTAAATTTTCCAACAGTGAAACGGTTACGGGGCCAGTTCAACGCCCAATAGAGTCATAAGTGCAAGTATCTTTAAAGAAATCGTTCCAGTGTTCAGATGGGGGCCGCACCTGGCACCATTTTGAAGTTCGTGTGAACAACGAAACGCAACAGTGTAAACGTAAACAGTGTACAAGAACTTTTACTTCTGCTTCTTCAAAACTACGAGTGGCCATGGAGGCAAGTAGAACGGAGTTGCTGACGCGGGACAACTACGTCACCTGGTGTACCGACATCTCATTCGTCCTCAAGGGAGAAGGATGTTTCGGACATGTAGATGGAAGCGTTAGGCCTTTGGAGGAAGATGCAAGTCGCCGCGACTACGATGATTTTTATCGCCGGAAAGACCGAGCATTAGCCATAATTTATCAGAGCTTATCCTCGGAATACAAGGAGTTGATAAACGTCACCGACGAACCTAGTCAAGTATGGAATACCTTGAAAGAACATTTTCAAGCGCCTTCCCGAGCCAACCTGGTTAGATTACTAGATGAGTTCTTCGACATTCGGCCGGAGCCAGACGAGCCTGTTGACATTTTTTGCTCAAGACTGCGGAAGGCCGTGACAAGGCTTAAAGACGCGAAACACCCCATTGAAGACCTGTATGTAGCATTCCAGTCGATTCGGTACCTTCCGGAAGAATTCCGAGGTATCGTTCAACTCATATATAGATGGAATGACTCGGACTTCAAGCTCAGCAAAATACAAGCAGAGCTAGCAGCGGAGGAGAGCCGGCTTAGGCAGCAAGCAAGTGACTTTTCCAAAACTGTGAGTTCAAATTCTGCATATTTTACTTCTAAGAAATTTGTAAATAGAGTAAAAGTATCTAAACCTAAATTTCCAAATGTATCTCATAATGTGTCTAATGTAAATACTTCTAGTCATAATGTAAATATTTCTAAAAGTAAAATTAAGTGTTTTAAGTGTAACAAACTAGGTCATACTAAATCTAATTGCAGTAGAAATAATGGATCTAGTATTGTGGAATTTCTTGGGTCTCCACAGATTGAGGCTAATACTGTAATCGATCCTAGCGATAGACTCAGCTGGGTAGTAGACACTGCTGCTACGCGACATTTCTGTAATAACATTAAGTTATTTTCAAAATTTAATGAGTGCAAAGGCACTTCAATGTCGCTAGCAGTAGGGGATGTCGAAAGTCCAGTTGAGGCTATCGGGACGGTGGAAATGTATGTCCAATTTAAGGATAAGCAAAGTATTATCAAATTGGAAAATGTTATGTATTCTCCTAAACTTAGGAGAAATTTATTAGCTGCATCTGTTCTTGAGGAACAAAATTTTAGTTTTAATGGAGCTAATGGGGTTCTATGGTTTTTTACACCTAAAGGGGAGAAATTCTTTTATGCAAAAAGAAAGGATGGGTTATATTTTTTAAAACCTAAGTATAGTACCCAGGAACAACATAACGTAGAAAACCGTCAATCTAAAGATAGGGATCGAGATAGAGACAAGAAACACAAAAAGGATAAGAAATCCAAGGATAGGGATCCTAGTGCTTCCAGAAAAATAGACAAAGTAAAAATAGCACCTAATCTTAAAGAAACTGAATTTAAATCTGACAAAACAAAAACTAAGCAGAATAGAAATGTGGATAGTTCAATATCTAAGCCTAGCAGTTCAGTAACTGAACTTAATAGTACAAACTGTCTTTGGCATAAACGATATTGCCACATAAACGCTGAATATCTTCTCCAAACCAGCAAAGTTTCTGCCGTAAACGGACTTCCTAGGCTTAAATACAAAAAGTTAAATTGTAAATCGTGTAAATTGGCTAAGTCTAGGAGAGTATCATATAAACCCACCGGTAGGATAAGGTCCACTAAACCATTGCAATTGTTACACATGGATGTGTGTGGTCCCTTACCCACAGCCTCATATGGTGGGAACAAGTATGTCTTAACTATAACAGATGATTATAGTAGAAAAGTTTTTGTTTACCTCATGAAACAGAAGTCAGAAGTATTTTCACATTTTAAAGAGTTTCAGGCCAGAGAAGAAAGGCAGTTAGGTACTAAAATTCTATGTATCCGGACGGATAATGGGATGGAATTCTGCCATGATAAGTTCAAAAATTACCTGAAGGATATCGGTATTAAGGCTGAGAGGACTAACACATATACCCCACAGCAAAATGGAGTATCAGAGCGATTCAACTTAACCGCATTTGACTGTGTTAGAGCCATGTTGAACGACAGCAAATTACATGACAGATTCTGGGCGGAAGCAATATTGTGTTTTGCATACACTAAAAATCGAATATGTCACAAATTTAAGACAAAAACACCACATGAGCTCTACAGTGGTAGAAAACCTTCAGTCAAACATCTTAGAACCTTTGGTTGTAGAGCATATGTATGCAAACCCAGTCAGCTCAGAAAGAAGTTAGACATGAAAGCTACAGAAGGGGTGATGGTAGGCTATGCTACTAAAACTAAGGGCTATAGGATATTTTTGTCAGGAGAGAAACGAACAATTGAGACCTGCAATGTGAGGTTTGATGAGGGTGATGTAGTGGAAGGCATCCTGGACCCAATTTGTCCCAGAAATATCTCCTCAGGGATATCAAGAGATAACCTTTCAGAATACTCCGACGGGGAATATCCGAGTGGGCAGTCTGATGGGGGGGCAGGAGAGAGTGAAGACACTGGTGACGATCCGTCTGAATCCAGTGAAGAAACGGACTCTCCTGCTGACTCCAGTATGACTCCTTGCTCGGATATTGCTTGGCAGCGAAAGACGGTTCCAAGACCCGATGGGAGTAGAACCGATGTGTATTATTACGCTCAAGGAGATAATAAAAGGCTGAGGTCGCACAATGATGTTAAGAAATATTGTGATAAAAGGAATATACAATTTGATCAGCAACTGTTTAATTTTCGGGAAAATAAAGGTCTTAAAAGGGTCAGAGGCAGACCAGAAGCAAGCAATATTGAAATAAATATACCAAAAGGGTACAACGCTGCTATAAAATCTTCCCAGTCCGAAAAATGGTGTAAAGCTATGGATGAGGAAATGGCCGTAATGCAAGAGAGGGGTGTCTGGGAACTAGTTCCTGCATCCACCTCACAAAAGCATATAGGCAGTAGATGGGTCTACACCATTAAGAAAGACGAGAATGGGAAAATCAAGAGGTTTAAAGCTCGTTTGGTAGCCCAGGGGTATGGTCAGAAAAAGGGAGAATCATACGATGAAGTTTTTAGCCCTGTTGTTAACTTCAACTTAATTAGAGCATTCTTCTCAATTTTCGTATGCATGCTTGGCTGGATGCATTTCCAATTAGATATCAAATCTGCCTATCTCTATGCTAAATTGAGTCAAAAGGTATATATAAAACAGCCTCAAGGTTATGTCAATCAGGAACAGCCTGATTATGTTTGTTTGTTGAAGAAAGCCATTTACGGTCTTCATCAAAGTGGAAGAGAATGGTTTAATGAACTTGACACCAAATTAAAAGAATTAAATTTTTTAAAACTTCAATGGTGTAATTGTGCATATATTTACAATAGCAAAGTTCTTATGCTAGTCTATGTGGATGACATAATTCTCTTCTCAAAGTATCAAAGGGACATAGACCACATTGTTTCATTACTTAGCATAGAATTTGATATCAAGGTATTAGGAAAAATTAGAAAACTTTTAGGCGTGGAATTTAAAGAGTGTGACAATAAAAGGGTCAGAGGCAGACCAGAAGCAAGCAATATTGAAATAAATATACCAAAAGGGTACAACGCTGCTATAAAATCTTCCCAGTCCGAAAAATGGTGTAAAGCTATGGATGAGGAAATGGCCGTAATGCAAGAGAGGGGTGTCTGGGAACTAGTTCCTGCATCCACCTCACAAAAGCATATAGGCAGTAGATGGGTCTACACCATTAAGAAAGACGAGAATGGGAAAATCAAGAGGTTTAAAGCTCGTTTGGTAGCCCAGGGGTATGGTCAGAAAAAGGGAGAATCATACGATGAAGTTTTTAGCCCTGTTGTTAACTTCAACTTAATTAGAGCATTCTTCTCAATTTTCGTATGCATGCTTGGCTGGATGCATTTCCAATTAGATATCAAATCTGCCTATCTCTATGCTAAATTGAGTCAAAAGGTATATATAAAACAGCCTCAAGGTTATGTCAATCAGGAACAGCCTGATTATGTTTGTTTGTTGAAGAAAGCCATTTACGGTCTTCATCAAAGTGGAAGAGAATGGTTTAATGAACTTGACACCAAATTAAAAGAATTAAATTTTTTAAAACTTCAATGGTGTAATTGTGCATATATTTACAATAGCAAAGTTCTTATGCTAGTCTATGTGGATGACATAATTCTCTTCTCAAAGTATCAAAGGGACATAGACCACATTGTTTCATTACTTAGCATAGAATTTGATATCAAGGTATTAGGAAAAATTAGAAAACTTTTAGGCGTGGAATTTAAAGAGTGTGACAATAAATTTTTTATACATCAAAGTCAGTATATAGATAAAGTATGTCAAATGTTTCAACAGTATAAATATCCAGTTACTTCACTTCCCATTTCTAAAGGGAATATTCTAAGTAAAATAGATTGTCCAAAGACAAGTGAAGAAATAAAGCAAATGCAAAGTTTTCCTTACAGGAGCTTAATTGGGTGTTTGGCTTTTATATCTAGTAGGACTAGACCTGATATTTGTTACGCCATCAATATATTATCTCAATTTCAAGAAAACCCTGGAATTAAGCATTGGGATGCATTGTTAAGACTTTTAGGATATGTAGAAAAGACTAAAAACTATATGTTGAATTTATCTAACATTCAGGAGTTAAAATTAAATTGTTACTCAGATTCTGACTTTGCTGCAAACAGAGATGACCGTGTTTCACTTGGAGGCATGATACTCTTTATTGACAATGTACCTATTTCTTGGCGTACCTTTAAACATAAGTGTGTCAGCTTATCAACCATGGAAGCTGAATATGTATCACTAACTGAAGCCGCTAAGGAAATGGTATGGGTACAAAACATAATAGAAGAATGTCATTTACTTGGGTTAAACTTTAATAAAAGTAACAGTGTTATTTTTAGCGACAACCAAGCAGCCATTAATTTTTCTAACTCTCCAATTGAAAACAACAGAACTAAGCATATTGATGTTAGATATCATTTCCTAAGAAATTTAATAGTCAATGAATCTTTTAATGTTAAATTTGTAAATAGTAAAGATAACTTAGCAGATCACTTTACTAAACCAATGACTAAGGAAATAATACTTAAATTTTGTAATAAAATTTTTAAAAACTAAATCAAAACTTTTTGAGATTAAATGTTTAGTCTAAAGAAAATTTTAAATACTAAATTGAATTTACAACTTGGGAATTTTTTTAAAAGATGTCATATATATACATTATTGTTTATCTTAAACCTCATTGATATAAGATAGTATATCTTGAGTATAAATTTTTGTGATATTGAATATTTTTCACTTTACACCTTTGTATATACATCCATTTTCCATGACCCGCATGATGCTAAATAATAGCTTATGTGTATAAAATTTTGTATTTTTCAACTTGGTAAAAAGTATGTGTTGAAAGTTTTGATAAAGGAATTTTATTATCTAATTACTTGCATCATGTATTTTTAAATATTTGGTATATCAATGCAGTCTAATAGTATTAATTATGTATACTTATATTGTGTTAATAGACTAAATTTTTTTAAGCTTTTTGAATTATAGTGTTTATACTCAAATTTAAAGTAAATTTAATTCTATGCTTATACAAAATCTTAATCTTTTAAAGTTGACTTGTTTAATATGATAATGTGCTTATACTTAAATTTTGGATACTTATAATTAAATTTAAACTAAAATTTAAATTTTTGAATGATGATACTTAAGCATTGAAGTTGTGTTGTATATAAATTTCTACTTGATGTGAAATGTTGTTGTTACAATATTGTCGACAATACTTAACTATTTTTCAGATGCTATAAGTACTTATGCATTTTATTTTAAATTTAATAATGATATAATACTTTAAATTTTTTCCTTCATTATGTTTGAGAGGATACTGGGGGCCTTGGTGTTTATTGATATACCTTGGTTTCTCAGAGTAAGTTTTTTTTTGCATATGCATTGAGACTTAAGGATTTGCATGAGGGGGCCGATTGTTGGAAATAATCGATACATCGCGATTCACGTTCCCGTGAGCGGGCGTTTATGCAAATTTAATATGAACGACTCTTCCCGTTCACCGGCGTGAACCGTGACGTTTTTCAACATGAGGTTTCATGCAAATCAGTTCTCAATGCGTACGCATCTGATTTGCATATCCGGGGGCGTTTCCGGAACTGTCCATTCTCGGATATATAGGGCAGAGGTTTCTTGAAGCAATCAGACATTAAGGAGACGTCTGCAGGAGACATTGGAGATAGGTCGACAGTAGAAAGGTCGATCGAGATCAGACAGAAATGTTTTTGACAGAAGCACTGCGGAATATCTTTTTGACGACGGTTAATAGTCGAAACGGATGCAGATGTATTGAACGTTAAATTTACTTACAAACGTTCGGAAGCCGCTTTAAATATTTTCCTGATGTTATATCCTTTGGTTTCCCTTTACCAAGTGATGGTGGTTGAAATATACGCAACTGATAGAGGTAGTATAGTAATTTACTACCAAATGCTTCAAGGAATCTCTGTCTAGTCATTTACAACTAAAAATCTTTTGTACATAGTTTATTTTGATGTTTTACGGCATGGAAAATTACCAGGTATGTGTAATATGCTGAGTTGTGTTTTTCACCAAATAAAGTGAACGAAGTTTTCCTTTAAAACTGGACTTGTGTACTTTCATGACCCAGCCAACACTTATTGACTCTGACAGTGCGTGCTTTGCTATCTGCAAATTTTAAATTTTCCAACAAAATCCATAAAAAATCTCGCGTAAAAATTTAGACTGAGCGAGAATTTCTCTCTCTCCAGTTCCGGCCTAAAATTATTTTTTTCTTCAAATTGTATACCGAGAAATCCGATCCCGATGACTAGAGATGCAGATTTGCGGTGGCCAGGTCGTCATTGGCGACTAAAATTATTACAGTAAGTCGCCATTTCTAGCGACCGAAATTTCTCCAGAATCCTTTCAGTCCCACGGCGCCCGCGGCCGGTAGATCGGGCCGATTGCTTCGCGACCGCAAATCGCGATCAGTTGCCTCGTTGTTGCGAATTGCGGGCCGATTGCTGAGCGGTCGCGGACAGCGATTTCGTAGCTACGTGGGAATCGCAGTCAATCGCGATTTGAGCACACTAAAAGTATTATGTGTTTCTAATTAGCGAGATATTTTATAGAAAACTATAAGTGTCTCCCCGTTTGCGCGTGTCGCAAATTCGATCAAATAAAATTTTCCTTTTTTTTTTATAGGATTCTTTCACGGATTTGAATTATGCTCTTTCCGAGTACTTCCCGCATTTTTCGTGTTTTGCCCGAGAAATTTTCTTCTTTCCGCGGACGAAAATCCTTTCCCCCCTACACAGTATGTCTACAGGTTACAAAAATCTCGAAAATGTCGTGAAATTGGCCATATATGCCCCGAAAATGTCACAAAATTGGAAAAAAGCAACGAATTTTTTATCACAGACATTCCTTTCTTACATGATTTGAAAATCTGTTTCTCCGCGATTGCGAAAACGCCGTTCGCATACGGCGATTCCCACATTTTCTGAGGAGAGATGACCAATGAATATCTTTTTGCCATTTTCACAATATATTTGCATCGACTGAATTTTTTTTTTATTTATTTCGTTTAATATACAAATAATAAAAACCAAACCATTTTTCTACCGTATTATTAATAAAATGAAAGGTTATTTTGCAGCAGCATCACGAAAATCGGCATTTGTACGCGATCCTCGGCATACCTCGTTTAATTTGAAAAATATTTCCCACTTTTCAAATCTGTTTGCATCGACTACAGTGTTTGTAATTGTTTCACGTTTTATACAGAAAAATTATTTTGCAAACATATTATTTATGAAATAAAGGGCTATTTTGAAAACAAAAAGAAAAAAGTCGAGACTTTTCAAACAAAATGGCTAAAATCACATGACTGGCTTGAGATTCAACAAAAAGACGATGCAACCCTTATGTTCTGCAAGTTTTGTAAAAAATTCAAAAAAAATAAAAATAATAATCCATTTTCAAACATCAAGTCAAAATTATTACCTAATTCTATTTGCTTAGTGAAATAGTTTTCGTCGATATTCGCCTTCGGCGATCAAAAATCGTTCAAGTTTTTAATTGCTATTGCTGCATAAAAATTGATCATAAAATGATTTTAAAAATCAAAATATAAAGTAAATACAGTCGGCCCTCGACTTTTGCAGTTTACAGACAAAAAAATCGTAAATTCGCATGTGAGTCATTTTACATAAAATAACCCATGTAGACGTTTTTATGTCAGCAAATAAAATCAAAACGTAAGCATGGGTGAAGTCAGGAATTTGAGTATTTTTGCTAACAAGTGGGGGGGGGGGGGGGGGGTATAAAATTACCAAAAATGTGCGTACTTAATACTTAAACGACTCCTAATTAATTTTTAAAAAGAATGTTAGTAAGAATGTTAAAAGAATGTTAGTTTTAAGAATAAAAAAATTTAAATGTCGAAGAATATGAGTTATAGTTAATGCTTTCATTTTTATTACTTTTTAGATTAGCATGGTAAAAAAAAAATGAAATGTTAAGTGTCTCTCCTTATGCCAGAAAATCTCTCCCAAAATTTTTTGGAAGGAGAGAAATTCTCCCCCTCTTTTCCTGACTTAGTGGGAACCCTGATTAAAACTCACTATTTTTTAAATAAGTATATTGAATTAATAATTACCACAGTGACAGAGATTATTAACACTAGAACCGCGGGATGGGTCAATTTGACCCAAATCTAATTTTGTTTCCGTTTTCCTCAAAAATTTACAAGCGGAAGTAAATGCAAATTCTTGACATTTCATAATATTAGGCGAATAACGGCCTATAAAAATATCAGTCATTAGACATTTATTAGTTTCATGTTTTTAACACTTATACCTAAAACCGCGGAATGGGTCATTCTGACCCAAAGACCAGCACAAATACGGAAAGTAGGGCACAACATTTTTTGGAAGTGGAAATGTACGTTTCTTCCTCTTTCTCAGAAAAGGGGTGCACAAAAGACCACCTTGAAGGTAACAATAAGATAAGGGGATCTTTCTGATAAGATAAGGTGTTGCAGGGGGGGGGTGACATTTTTTCTTCGTAGAGATAGAACATAAGGCTGCAACGTTAGCGAACAAGTGCATATAAAGCTTGCTCTCTGAACAACATGTCATGAAAATGTAGTTGTACACTTACTATTAGCGAAGCTTTAGAATACTTGCAACAACTGTCGGAAAATGAGTCCGAACCCGGTAGTGGTGAAGAGTTTGTTTTTAGTGATGATGAATATGTGCCTTCAAATAAAGAATATACATCTTCAGATAATGATGATCATGTATCTGCTTTTTGTGAATTTCCTGTTCCAGGTGGTAGTAATGAAAATGTTTATCCTGACTCTGATTGCAAATTGAGAAAGAAACAAAGCCTCAGTAAGCAAAAACAAATAAAATTATCAGACCCCAAGTTGGATTTTATGAAAACTGGAATTTTTGTTGCAAATGACGGAACGCATTGGGAAACCATTTCTTCAGGAAACAATATTCGTGGAAGAATTGCTGAACATAATGTTTGAATGGAAGCTTGTGACCCAACCCCTTACGCGAAGTGAAGCATTGAGAATAAATATACATCAAGTTTCTGGAGGTTACTTATAGATTAACCAATGCTTCATCATATAAAAATTGTACAGAGGAAGAAGCTCACAGGCAACTTGGGAAAAATGAGTGGTTTGCAACTTTAGAGGAATTTGACTCTTTTATAGCAATTTTGTATGCTCAAGGTATATATTGTTCAAGAAGTCTCGAACTTGATAGCCTGTGGTCCGTAGTTTGGGGTCCACCTTTCTTCTGCGATACTATGGTAAGAGACAGATTCTGAGAAATTATGAGATTCTTACAATTTGACAGGAAGAAATGTCACGATCGACAACTTCTTCACAACACTGAAGCTGTTGCAGATACTAAAAGAAAACAATACAAGCTTGGTAGGGACAGTAAAGCGAATTCGAAGGGAAATTCCTGAAATTCTGAAAAGAATGAAGAAACCGTTGTATGAAACATCATTGCTAAAACACAATGATATTACTATGACAGTTTACCAAGGGGAAAGAAATAAAAATGTCTTATTACTCTGCTGATCTCACTCCACAGTTGATATTGACAATAGTGTTACGAAAAAGCTTACAGAGACAATATCGTTCTATAATTCTACAAAATTTGGTGTAGATGTTGCCGATAAAATGACACAAAATTTCTCGGTAGATCCTGAAGGTGTATTTTTGATCTCGCTGGAAGTAATTCTTGGATTTTGTATAAAGCAGTTATCAGTAAAACCCTTTCAAGGAAGAAATTCCTTCAACAACTTATTGAAGAGCTACCCAGTCCTTATATTGTGTGTACTCGAAAAAGAAACAATCCGGACGTACAACAAACATCTTCAACTAACGGAGAATCCTTAGCAGCGCGAAGAGTTTGTTGTAAAGTTTCGAAGTGTAGAAATAAAACTGTTGACATTTGTTTCGATTATAAAACACCAATCTGTGGCAAGTGCACAACATATATAAAAAGAAGTTGCTCCAACTGTGTATAGTAGATGGACTATAAAAGAACACCTTATTGGCAAGAAAGTCAATTGTTTTTACTCTAGATTTCTTCATACTTTTTCCAACCACGATATACACATTTTATTTTTGTACTAAAAATGCTTTCGTAATTTTAGAAGTATTGACGATTACGCTATATTTTATTTTGTTAAAGACCATAGTATTAGTTGTTAAAATTTGCTTAAAAACTTACATGCCAATAGCAAAACTCTTTATAAAAATGGAATTTGTATGCATTTTATGCTTACTCTTAAATCAACATTTTCATAATTTCCGACATTATATTACATAATCTTAATATTACTCTCAAAGAAATAAATAATTGCCATTAATATAAAAATGAATTCTTAATTTTGTACTGGAACATATATTTTTATACTCTGGGTCAATTTGACCCATCCCACGGTTTAAGGTATACCGAAACTGCCACAGTTGTAGTGTTAAAAAAATTAAATTTCATTTTCAGAGATACTGAATTATTGTTAACCTGGTAACATTTTTCAAAATTCACCAAATTAGCAGTATTGCATCAAACTCATTGTCAAATTTGCTGTCAAGCGGAGACCGAGATAATCGCATTTCTTATATATTATAAGTATCTTATAAGTATATATTATAAGTATTCTTATATATTATAAGTATCGTAATATGTTGTATCAGTGTGTCTACTGTATGGCTTGTATAATATCCTTATCCATTATAAATCATTAATAAGGATGTGAATACTTGATTAAGCATTTAAAAGTGAGATTAAAATATTGTTTGATTGCATTAGAAAATAATTAGATTTAACATAAATACATACATTTCTCAAGATTTGCAATACAATTGTTTTTCAGGCATCTACTATGTTACAGCACTGTAATATGCTACATACACTTGAGGAATTAAAGTCTATGCTGCAAGATATTGATAATCCTATTGGTGAGTTGTCATCAACACAAATATTTATGCACTGTTATTAATTCAGTTTTGTGATTATTTAATTCAAATATATAAGGAAAAAGAAAAACAACTCCAATATTAAAATATGGCACAAGTTTTTTTTATTGATATTGCAGCATGGTGACTACATTAGATGTAGGCAGTAACATTTGACGTGCATGCTAAAGCTAGTTGAGCTTGTTTATTACAAAAAATAATAATAAATAAATAAATAAATAAATAAATTAAAAAGGCTAAATTTCTTATTGCTGTTTTTGGGATATGATGATACAAAATGATTGAAGGTAAATATATAAAATTCTGATGTATTTAAAAGTCATTTTTTATTTGTACACAGTATTTGCATTTTTTTAATTTGACTGTATAGTTCATTTAAAAAATAATGTATGCTCTGAATATATTTTTTATTTCAGCCCATTAACTGGTTTGATTAGATTTTAACATAAAAGGAATTTGATTTTGTGCGATTTTAAAAATTGCACAAAACAACTGTCCTGTTCAACAATATGCTGTTGACAGGACAACATTGAAGTCCTATTCACCAACATACATTGTTGAATAGGATCAATGATGTCACAAAATGTACTAATCATGTATGATAATTAGAAAGGGTCTTCTTTATTATAATATACAATTCTGAATCACAATGGGGACATCTATTGTTATATATTGATTGATTTGGCATTGGCAAATCTGACAAGAATAAAGATATGTTTATTGCTCTAATTTTAATGTGTATACAACATAAGCTTGGTGGTGAGCATAGAGAGCAGGTTCAATGACTCCTTGCACACTAAAAATATAAAAATTGAAAATTCTTTGTCAACTATTAAATACATATTTTTTTATAGATTCTACTACTGGTGAGACTTCTGTGAAGAATAAATTTGATGAAGATGTCACAAAGGACATACTAGATATTGTGAACGTCATTGAAGCATACAAAGTGAGTTAAATATCACTTTATATTCCACACTAATAGATTTTTGAATTTAATAAAATTAATTTTACTTTTTTACTGGAGAAAAACTCTTGCATTAAATATCTGGAATACTAAGAAGTCCCATTTAGCTTTTTCACTCATTCATATTCCAGATTGTTAAGGTCTGTTTGTATCATAATCAGTATCAGAATATATATATATATATATATATATAAAGCAAACCTTTATATGAGCTTTTGTTCAAAAATAATTAATTTAAAAATTTGATTAAATATTTTTAAAAATTATTCTTTGAAGTTGGTAACAGGTCTGTAGTACTAGTGAATTGGATGTATTTGGCGAGTTTGTGTTAATATATACTAGTGTATATTTCCATGTACAAATTGAAAATTTAATTGCTAATTTTTATTGCCTAATTTTTATTTACTATTTAAGTAAGGAGGATCAGCTTATATGCGAGTTACAGATAATAAAAGACATTAGTACAAATGAAAAAAAAAACATAAAATGAATGACATAAAAGAACTACATTTTAGCAGTTGCACATTTATTTTTCAATTGATCATTATCATCATCATCAATGGCTCGACAGTCCACTGTGGGCTTTGGCCTTCCTCAGAAGATTTTTTCAAGCTGTCCCTCTTGCAGAAATGCTTCTCCAATTATTAATTTTTAAGATTTCAAAGTTCATAAAATTTTTTTGGGGGATTCTCAGGTTATCCATTCTTATAAAGAGTTCTGCCCCTTGCATTCTGTTAATTTTAATAAATTTAAGTATATCAGAATCTATGTACAATTTGTATAGTTCAAAATTGTATGTTCTCCAAATATCATTTTTCTGAATTCCACCAAAAATACTGCACAAAATATTTTGCTCAAAGGTGCAAAGAGTTTTTCACCATCTCCCGCAAGAGTCCAGGTTTCTGAAGCATAAATTAAGGTAGGTCTTATGAGTACATTATATAGCTGTAATTTTGTTCTACTAATCAGGCATGATCTGAAAAAAATTCTTAATCCTTGAAAACAGTGATTTGCAGCTATAATGCATTTTTGGATTTCTAAACTAATATTATTTTTACAGTTTATTTGAGATCTCATGTAGTTGCTCGACAGATTCAAATTTGTACAAACCAACCTCTAATACAAGGGGCATTGATTCATTTCTGGTAAAAGACCTGCATTTAGGTTTGCCTTTGTTATTTTTTAGATGTATTTTATCAGCAGTGCTTTCAGCATATCAGCATATGCAAGAATTTGAATGAATTTGTGATAGGTATTTCCTTTAATGTTGCTATTAGAATCTCTAATTACATTTTCCAGGGCTAGATTGAAAAGTAGACAAGCAACTGTATCTTCCTGTCTTAACACCATTTTTGATATCAAAAGGTTTTGAGATTCCCCCTTGGATCTGTATAATGGAACGAGTTCCAGTCAATGTACGATCCACCAGTCTAATTAATTTTTCAGGTATTTCAAACTCTTTTGTATCCTGTAAGAGACCAGCTCAGTCAATACCATCACAGGCAACTTCAAAATCAATGAAGAGGTGACGAGTTTCAATGCCAAATTCTTTAAATTTTCCCAGAATGCACAGGTGCCGACTTTCAAAAATTTCGGGGGGTGCTCAAAAATTAAAATGTCTTTAAATTTTTTAATCATTCGGAAAAATGGCAGCTTATCATGGATTTAATGAAGTCTTACAAAGTTTGCGAAATTGATCGAGATGAAACATAAGCAGAACTTATATCTCCATCAGGGGGCGTCTCCAGACCGAAATCCAGGATGGGGGGGGAGGGGGCAAATGGCCTAAAAAAATGTAATAACATAAATGAGAAAAGTATTTGCACTCTTATTTGCTAGTAATTTCTGTTATTACTTATACAAAATGATGTATTTAATCGGCTCTCTTTATGAACTCGTCTGAGTTCCATGTTCAATTTGGCAGCTACCTCCTTATGAACATGCAGAATAACCACGCTATTTAGTCTCTGCTGCTTTATTGTAGATCTCAAGTAAGTCTTGAGTCGTCGGAGAGTAGAAAAGATCTTTCAGCTGTATAAGATGTAACCAGAACTGTTAATATTCGGTTTATTAATTTACAGAACTCTGTTATGAGCGAGTGGAGAGAAATGTTTTCTTTTCTATACTAAAAAATTCAACTATATCAGATATACTGTTAATTTCTGCAGAATTCGCCTTAACTGTGTCTCAAAGCATATCCCGGTGAAGCAACAATCTTTTGCCATCAAAATCCGAACCGTAAAAATATACTATTTGTTCTTCACTTTTAATTTTATTGAGAGCAAAGTTTTCAGTCATATAAAGATGATCCATCATCTTTTTCTCTAATCTTGTTTTTAGGGAACTTATGACATTGTCCACTAATTGAAAGTAAATTTGATGATATCTTTCTTTAGGTGACTGAAATTGATGAGGATCACTTCCCTTGTCAAATTTTCTTGCAATTTTTCTAATCCGTGGAAGGACAGGATCTTCTAAATCCAATTCTACACCTTTTTTTTTATTACTTCTTCCCATAAATCCTCAAAATTATTTTCTTCTCTCTGAGTCTGAATAGACTCTACTACACTTTTGATGTAATTACATACATTTTTGTAATGATTTTGACTTTCTCTATCAATTAAATTTAAATAATAAAAAAAAACCTGACTGGCATCAGGTTGGAATAGGGTTTAATTATCGACTGCATCAATAAAATTATTCTTTGCTTTAAAATATCGCTAGAAAATAAACAATGGATCGAAGGCTATATTTTTTTGCTTTCCGACGAGAAATACTCTTATTAAATTATAATACTCTTATTTGATTATTAAAAAAAGATGTGAAAAGCATGGTTTTAATATTTCTACACGTAAATTAAGTAACATAATTAATAAAAAAGGAAAGAAACATTAAAGTTTACATTTGACTGGGAAAAAGGTAAAAAATGCATACCCAGCAAAGGTTGGCTCATAGAAAACAAGGAAAGTTTTGCTAAAGGTTTTATGGTTATTGCTGGATTCTCTTATAATGGAAAACTTCAAATAAGGAAGGTAGAGAAAAATGTCAAAATTAACTCGGATTACTATCAGAAATATGTTTTAACACCTGTTTTCAAAAAAGACATTCCATCACTTTACCCAAACAATCTTCACTGTGTTAAGTTTCATAAGGATAAGGCTACCAGCCATACCTCTAAATCTACTGCTATATTTTTTGAAAAAATGAGAAATGAAATCGGAATTGAGGCTATTCCATTTAAATGCATCCCACCCAAGTCCCCTGACCTGTCTCCTATGGATTACTATGCATTTGAACTTTTAAAACACGCTCTTTATAAGCGGCATCCCAAAACATTGGATGGACTCTGGAAGATTGTGGTGGAGGAGTGGAATAAAATCAACCTTGATATTTTAAGAAAAGCTCTTTTATCTTGGAAATAAAGATGTAATATGATAGTTCAACGAAAGGGCTATCAGATTGAACACATTAGAAAATAAAATTCTTATCTTTGTTTATATATATATTTTTTCAAAATCATTACAAAAATGTGTGAACACCCTCTATATTTGCATCTTGAAAGTTCAAGGATGTTTTCTGAAGAGCAATATTTAATGTCTTCACTCTTTGAAAGACAAAAATAACAATTTTTGTCATAAAGAAAAATTCGAATTCTTGATTTTTTTTTAAGAAAGTCGTTAACTTTTGTTCCTGCTTCACTAACTTCCTTGCACATACCTTCGAGGAACTTAATGACCGTTTCGTAATTTTTTTTCCAATGATGAAATGAAGCTAACTCTCAAACACCATTTGGTTGGGCAGAATGGTCGCAGGGAAACTGTATCGTCTGAACCCAATTGAAACGTTTGGAAAATTTTTAATCTCTTTGGAGATCCTCTAATAAACAATATTAACTCGCGCATTAAAGTTAAGTAATCACAAATTATTTGTAATTTGCAAAACAATGAATATAAATAGCCCTTGACTCAATCGACAAAATCCTTGATTGCAGTCCTGAAAGATGGCCACTGACATTAGCAGCTCCATCGGAGCATTAGCCACGGCAATTTTTGATATCCAGAACAAAGCCAGCTAGAACAACTGTTATTGCACATAACAAAATTGGTTAATGATAAAATTTTGGAGGGTGCTGGAGCATCTGAGCACCCCCGCAGTCGGCACCTATGCCAGAATGTGATGTAGAGTAAAGATTGGTTTTGTGGTAGACTTTTCACTTCTAAATCCATATTGGTATTTTGTAACAATTGCCCCAATAAAAGGGGAAAATTTATCAAATAAAAGATTTGAGAAAATTTTATATTCTGTACACAACAAACTAATTCCTCTATATTTTGAGTGATTCAAAGTTTTTCTTATGAACTGGACATATGATACTTAATTTCTATTTTGCTGGTCACCATTTATTAGTCCAGATTGAGAGTATAACTTCATGGATTTGCTTCAGAAATTTTAAATTTTTCTGTCCTTAATCACTCACACAATCATTTATCAGCATTTAAATATCTCACAATTCTACAAAAATTTATTTGAATCCCATCTCAGAGTTCAACAAAATGCATAATTATGCACTTGGTGTGCTTCAAAATACATGTTTACTCCCTAAAATTTTACCAATGTGTAAAATATATGCATTATGATTTTTCGTGCTAAATTGTAAATTGTCTCTCATATGTTTTAATTTCTGTATATATATGTAATTTTTTCATTTTTTGCCTGATCAGTAACCAATCTCTAATATTTGTTTGCCGCCATACTGATCATTTGCTCTTGCACAATTAAGTTTAGCTTATAACTGTTCATTATTTTCTTATGAGCAGAGATGTTTTGATTGTGACATCAACACATTTGTCCATCAGCACTCACACTTTATAAGTTTAGAATTTTAATGTCCAAACAATGAATTTTGGAAAGATTATGCATTACCAAGAAAGACTGTACTTTCAATCATACCCCTTGATTGTCCTGTTTATATCTTTAAATCATATCTCTTCTCTCTTTCTGCAATGTATTAAATATCGTAATTATAATTTGGATTTCATATAATTAAAAATCTGCAGTAAGGGTTTTTGAAATCACACAAGAATTTAATCAATTTTATGGAATAAAGTATGTACAATTTCATCTTTTAAAATTTTTGGAACAGATACAAGAAATATAAATTAAAAAAAAATTGAGTGAAATGTATATACAAATGTCCAAAAATGGAAATGCATTGTTACAAACTGTTCCATGAAATGTTGAAATTACTATGCAGCTGGTCTCTGGGGCATAGCACACTTCATCATGAATGGTAACTGTAAACTATTGCCTAAGAAGTAGCTTTTTTAAAAAGTGTCATAAACATGTACTTTTCCAGATTTAAAAAAAAAAAAAATCGTTATTTGAGAAACATGAAACCAAAATAAGTGATAAAAGTCCACATCATTCAATGAAAAGAGAACATATATTGTTTTATATATATCATTGACTTGTTGATTCGATATTTATTTTATTTATTTGTTTTTTATTTTTTCCATTTGCTTGAGGATTTGTTGATTTATACTTTTATTTCATAAGCCTGTTAGATATTTGAATTTTCGTGTTACAGATTCTCACTTTTCTTTCATTGGATCTTCAAACCTTTTTTTTCTTATATATATATATATATATATATATATATATAAATTCCCAAAAAGGGACAAGTAGCAATGTACTCGTTCAGATTCTAGCAGTATGACAGAAGTACCGGCCGGGGGGAGTTGCGACCCCCATCCCTCCGGTTAAAGCTTTTTCCGCCATGGCAAACGCTCCCGGTAACCGATACTCCCTACTCGATTTGCCTCAAGACCCTTTATAAATCCGTAAAAATCGCATACACATACAATTTCAATAACATGTTAAAAATCTAAAAGTTTACTTTTCTACGCTACAACTATGCTTTAAAAATATAACAAATAATTTAAAATACTAAATACTCGAGACCAATGAAATCCCGGTCCGAGAGGATATTATAGTTTAAATATTGGATATAAGACCCATAAAGCGCATTATCTCCATATATAAACCTGTGTAAAATTACCTCACATTTTAGTCATTTAATTCCTTTTTAATCCCTTTCTAGTCAAATCTAATGTTTGAAATACATATCAGAGTGTCTGTATTTTTAAAAATGGACTCAAGACCTATTGGCTAATCCATCGCCATATATAAACTAATGTTTGAAATCATTTCACTCTTTGTTAATTATTACTTAAAAACAAAACTAATGTTTGAAATACATATCGAGTGTCTGTATTTTTAAAAATGGACTCAAGACCTATTGGCTAATCCATCGCCATATATAAACTAATGTTTGAAATCATTTCATTCTTTGTTAATTATTACTTAAAAACAAAACTAATATTTGAAATACATATCAGAGTGTCTGTATTTTTAAAAAATGGACTCAAGACCTATTGGCTAATCCATCGCCATATATAAACTAATGTTTGAAATCATTTCGCTCTAATTTAATTATTACTTAAAAAACTATATATTCAAGACAATTCAAATCCATGTTATTATTATGCTAAATCATTTCTTTGGATACCAAAACCTTTTGGCTTCTTTCTCTCCATAAAATCCTAATGTTTGAATTTATTGCACTTGTAATAGTTTAATGCTCAAAACTCGATATATACGAGTCCAATGACATTCCAGTCAGAGAGTAATTTTTTAAATATTGGACATAAGACATTTTAAAAAACATTTTCACCATATAAATATAAAGACACATAAATACTCCATAGTCCAAACTCTACGCAGTACACCTTCCCATGGAACAACACATAACTTGTTGATTCTTTACCACCTTCACATATGACTTTCACATATTACTAAAGTAAATATTAATAGTTCGTCCGATATTTCAGAAAACCCTCACATTCACGAACTTACAGTCTGGATAACGCTTATAATATTTCCACTAAAATAGCCCCAGCTTTAAAATTCCGGTGTATAGCCTTATTGAGCTATCTGATTTATGATCCTCAATTTCGCATAAAAACACGTCACCATCTGCGTAATACAATTCCCGCCATTAGGCGATATCCGAAAAGTCTTATGTTGTTATCATTCCAAAATATCTTTTCCTGGTTACGGCTGCAGTTAAACCATTATAATTGGAAACCAATCTTATCAGAAAAGCGGGAGGATAACCCTCCTTGATAGCCTCCCCCAGGAAACGGCAATCACACCTGTATCTCTCGTTGTTAGTAAAATTCAACAACTTGTGTCGTTTCAGTTGATTTATTATCAGATTTCTGAAGATGTTACGGTGTAGACTAGTTGTCCATGACGTCAAATATTTGATTTCAAAACCAAAGGTGCTTCGCTTATCGTAAATACGATAACATTGTATAGTGGCAGGCTTCATTATAGTGAGATCTAAAAAATCCAGACTTTCATCCTCATTGTGAGGTGTTTCTATTAAAGTTAAACATGGAGGATAAAAGTCAAACCTCATTGTATAACCACTATCCTCAAATCCGCATAGGATATCATCCACGTAACGTAGGAACAACATCTCATTTAAAAGATGTGTTCCCCTTTCATATCTATCTAGGTAAATATCTGCCATTATTGACGAACAGTTACCCCCCATTGGGATACCCTTGATTTGTTTATAAAAGTTTTCTCCATTGTATAAAACTGTCTCGAATAAAACCAACTCCACCAAAGCCTTGTACTTTCCGATTGCTATGTATAGCTGCAAATCACAACTATGGTATGATTCTATTAGGATGCGATATAGATCCTTAATGTCTATGTTATTAAAAAGGTCTGCAAAGTCATAACTCCTGTATATACCGATGTTTGGCATTTCTTTCAGTTTCTTAACTACTTCGAGGCTATTTTTTATAAAATAGCTACCCTGGTCATATAGTTTTCGTAATACCAATTTTAAATGTTCCATTAATAATTTATTGGCCCTTGTTAAATATGTTTTAAAACCGATGGTTACTGGTCGGAATTTAACTGGATTTTTATGTAGCTTAGGTATTAACGTTAAATAGGGATATCTAATATTTCCCACACATATGCCAGATTTTTTTTTTTTTGTACAAAGCCTTTATCCGGTTACTGATTTCCAACTGAGTTTGTTTCAACAACGAGTACATACCATGATCTTCGTATGCTTGTCTTAATAAAGTAACATAGTACCATTTACAAGTCATTGCAAAATTCGACGTTACCTTGTCTACGTACGTAATAGCATACTTATTTTGTAGCTCATCCAGCTCATTTTTATTATATTTAAGCTCACCTCCTTTTTTATTACCCCGTACGTTCCTGCGATACCATGAAATGCACTCATTTATCACCAAGACCTTCCATTCCTCAAATGTCTCAGTTGGCAAACTGAATTTTACTGCCGCTTTTTGAATATAATGTGTAATATCAATTTCCATTGCTCGTCTAATAGAAACGTTACTCCTAAATCGGTATTTAGTACCCAACTCAAAGAATTTTTTAATATTCGATTTTATTATACCCAGATCTCCTGTTACAATATGTCCATGATGTACGTCTCTGTACGTTGATGTATTACAATTGCAACTTACACAACTCACTGTATGCAAATTACTACCAATAAAATTATAATTAAAAAATTGATATAATTTAAAAATTTATTGCTATGTATAGCTGCAAATCACAACTATGGTATGATTCTATTAGGATGCGATATAGATCCTTAATGTCTATGTTATTAAAAAGATATATAAATGTATTAAAAATTCGGATAGTGATGTGTCTTTGGAAATAAGACACTTTGCTAATCACGGAGTTGAAGCAATGAGGGTTACTATTTTGGATATTGTGGTGGATACAGATCTAAGATTATGGTGGGAAAATTCACATATAGCACAACGTAGATCGGTTTATCCGTATGGTCTCAATACTGTTTTGTACGGTAATAATTATAACAAGGAATATTATTCAAGCGTAAGGTCGGAAAGTATGGTGAAGCGGGGCTTGGAAAGGTCCAGTCGTAAACAACGAGGAGGATGCAAGGGAAAAATGTGCTTGAAAAAAACAGTAGATAAAATTGACATGATTTTGCGAGATATAGATGGTGGAAGGGATGTTCCCGAGACATGGCTAAAGAATATGGCTTACGGAATTAGATTGAAGTTAATTAACAGAGTTTGGTGTCATTACAGCAAAAGATATGTAGAATGTACTGAGGGCGATCGGTCCAGATCCTTGTGTATTGTGTTGGATTACATCAAATTTAGAGCCAGGGTACATGGAATAGTTTTAGAGGATATTAAAATAATAAAACATATTGACGAATATCTTATATTGAAATATATTAATAAAAGTTACGATCATATTCCTTTTAATAGAATTTTAAGACTAATGTCACATACTTTACCAGTTAAGGACCTGAGGTTGAAAGTGGCATTCAAATATGAAAAACCATTGGGGAGAAGGTTTTTTAATTATAATTTTATTGGTAGTAATTTGCATACAGTGAGTTGTGTAAGTTGCAATTGTAATACATCAACGTACAGAGACGTACATCATGGACATATTGTAACAGGAGATCTGGGTATAATAAAATCGAATATTAAAAAATTCTTTGAGTTGGGTACTAAATACCGATTTAGGAGTAACGTTTCTATTAGACGAGCAATGGAAATTGATATTACACATTATATTCAAAAAGCGGCAGTAAAATTCAGTTTGCCAACTGAGACATTTGAGGAATGGAAGGTCTTGGTGATAAATGAGTGCATTTCATGGTATCGCAGGAACGTACGGGGTAATAAAAAAGGAGGTGAGCTTAAATATAATAAAAATGAGCTGGATGAGCTACAAAATAAGTATGCTATTACGTACGTAGACAAGGTAACGTCGAATTTTGCAATGACTTGTAAATGGTACTATGTTACTTTATTAAGACAAGCATACGAAGATCATGGTATGTACTCGTTGTTGAAACAAACTCAGTTGGAAATCAGTAACCGGATAAAGGCTTTGTACAAAAAAAAAAAAATCTGGCATATGTGTGGGAAATATTAGATATCCCTATTTAACGTTAATACCTAAGCTACATAAAAATCCAGTTAAATTCCGACCAGTAACCATCGGTTTTAAAACATATTTAACAAGGGCCAATAAATTATTAATGGAACATTTAAAATTGGTATTACGAAAACTATATGACCAGGGTAGCTATTTTATAAAAAATAGCCTCGAAGTAGTTAAGAAACTGAAAGAAATGCCAAACATCGGTATATACAGGAGTTATGACTTTGCAGACCTTTTTAATAACATAGACATTAAGGATCTATATCGCATCCTAATAGAATCATACCATAGTTGTGATTTGCAGCTATACATAGCAATCGGAAAGTACAAGGCTTTGGTGGAGTTGGTTTTATTCGAGACAGTTTTATACAATGGAGAAAACTTTTATAAACAAATCAAGGGTATCCCAATGGGGGGTAACTGTTCGTCAATAATGGCAGATATTTACCTAGATAGATATGAAAGGGGAACACATCTTTTAAATGAGATGTTGTTCCTACGTTACGTGGATGATATCCTATGCGGATTTGAGGATAGTGGTTATACAATGAGGTTTGACTTTTATCCTCCATGTTTAACTTTAATAGAAACACCTCACAATGAGGATGAAAGTCTGGATTTTTTAGATCTCACTATAATGAAGCCTGCCACTATACAATGTTATCGTATTTACGATAAGCGAAGCACCTTTGGTTTTGAAATCAAATATTTGACGTCATGGACAACTAGTCTACACCGTAACATCTTCAGAAATCTGATAATAAATCAACTGAAACGACACAAGTTGTTGAATTTTACTAACAACGAGAGATACAGGTGTGATTGCCGTTTCCTGGGGGAGGCTATCAAGGAGGGTTATCCTCCCGCTTTTCTGATAAGATTGGTTTCCAATTATAATGGTTTAACTGCAGCCGTAACCAGGAAAAGATATTTTGGAATGATAACAACATAAGACTTTTCGGATATCGCCTAATGGCGGGAATTGTATTACGCAGATGGTGACGTGTTTTTATGCGAAATTGAGGATCATAAATCAGATAGCTCAATAAGGCTATACACCGGAATTTTAAAGCTGGGGCTATTTTAGTGGAAATATTATAAGCGTTATCCAGACTGTAAGTTCGTGAATGTGAGGGTTTTCTGAAATATCGGACGAACTATTAATATTTACTTTAGTAATATGTGAAAGTCATATGTGAAGGTGGTAAAGAATCAACAAGTTATGTGTTGTTCCATGGGAAGGTGTACTGCGTAGAGTTTGGACTATGGAGTATTTATGTGTCTTTATATTTATATGGTGAAAATGTTTTTTAAAATGTCTTATGTCCAATATTTAAAAAATTACTCTCTGACTGGAATGTCATTGGACTCGTATATATCGAGTTTTGAGCATTAAACTATTACAAGTGCAATAAATTCAAACATTAGGATTTTATGGAGAGAAAGAAGCCAAAAGGTTTTGGTATCCAAAGAAATGATTTAGCATAATAATAACATGGATTTGAATTGTCTTGAATATATAGTTTTTTAAGTAATAATTAAATTAGAGCGAAATGATTTCAAACATTAGTTTATATATGGCGATGGATTAGCCAATAGGTCTTGAGTCCATTTTTTAAAAATACAGACACTCTGATATGTATTTCAAATATTAGTTTTGTTTTTAAGTAATAATTAACAAAGAATGAAATGATTTCAAACATTAGTTTATATATGGCGATGGATTAGCCAATAGGTCTTGAGTCCATTTTTAAAAATACAGACACTCGATATGTATTTCAAACATTAGTTTTGTTTTTAAGTAATAATTAACAAAGAGTGAAATGATTTCAAACATTAGTTTATATATGGCGATGGATTAGCCAATAGGTCTTGAGTCCATTTTTAAAAATACAGACACTCTGATATGTATTTCAAACATTAGATTTGACTAGAAAGGGATTAAAAAGGAATTAAATGACTAAAATGTGAGGTAATTTTACACAGGTTTATATATGGAGATAATGCGCTTTATGGGTCTTATATCCAATATTTAAACTATAATATCCTCTCGGACCGGGATTTCATTGGTCTCGAGTATTTAGTATTTTAAATTATTTGTTATATTTTTAAAGCATGATTCATGAATAGTTGTAGCGTAGAAAAGTAAACTTTTAGATTTTTAACATGTTATTGAAATTGTATGTGTATGCGATTTTTACGGATTTATAAAGGGTCTTGAGGCAAATCGAGTAGGGAGTATCGGTTACCGGGAGCGTTTGCCATGGCGGAAAAAGCTTTAACCGGAGGGATGGGGGTCGCAACTCCCCCCGGCCGGTACTTCTGTCATACTGCTAGAATCTGAACGAGTACATTGCTACTTGTCCCTTTTTGGGAATTTATATGGAAATACACATGTAAACATTGCAGCATAGCGCTTTACAAGTTGTATTAAAAATTATTTTTGCATTTAGCTTTTTAATCTGTTCACTAAAATTGATAATAAAAATTTTTTCAAGTTTTAAAATATATATATATATATATATATATATATTGTTTTATTTATTCTACAGTTTTGGTTAAATATTATTTTTTCTGAAAATATTTGTGAGACTGGCTGGCTCCCTCCGTGGAAGTTAAAATCCAGGTACTTGTGTGTGGGTGCCTGATACTTCACGATTTATTTAAAAGATATCTTTGGGTCCAAACATATAATTAAGAATGCACTTTGTATCAAGGAATGATACAAGAGTCAATCATCATAGCACTTCTCTTTTTTGAAAATGTGCACAATCAAGCCTATGAGAATAGCATGAACCAACCCCATAAGGCCCGCTAATTTTCAACATGAAGCTGACTTGTGCCACAGATGTTACTGACTGAGAGGAAGAGTAAGTGTGCCTTTTTGTGATGTTGCCATCTCGTAAGTGGCAATCATAGTCCAGAAGGTTGTGATTAGGCCCCAAGATAGATTTGGGTCCAAACATATAATGTTATTGCCAAGTTATAGATTATTTAGATAAAATTGAGCCAATATGCTACAGCAGTGCCAGTTCATTCTCAAACCTGTTAGTTTAAAAAAAAATGTTCTCTATAGTTTTTGTATTAATCATTTGTTAAAAATATTTTAGTGAGCCTGATAATTGTTTTATTTCCACAGGGAAACAATGCTATTGATAGACAGATTTTTACAGTATTAGAAACTTTAAAGAAAACAGCTGTCTCTCCAAAAATCAGCAAGTTGCTTAGCCTTCCTAATACATGTGTTATACAGGTAAAATCTAAAATTAATATTATCCTTTTTTAATTTTAAAAAAAGATTTCAAAATTTGTCAGTAGTGAAAAATGTAGTTGTATAATGTTTTTTATACTTATAAACTTTAGTTAGTTGATTCTAGTTTCTATTTTAGTTAATTAAAGTTTTGGATTCTATTTTATGCATATCATAAACAATATTTAGTCAGTTTCCAATTTTTATTTAAAAAAAAAATTTAATGAAAATTTGGAAACTGGCTATAAAATTATGGTTTTATATTAAAAAATGGTAAATAACATGTTATTCTGATTTTTGAGTATTTCGATTCTATATGTTTAAAGAGACATATGAAAGTATAAGGAATATGAATTGTTCTTACGAAACATTTTCAATAATATTATCTATTTCAACATATGCATATAAGATATTTCTGCAAGTAGTAATTCTGTACAAAACTTTGTTCATACTTATCTGATAAATTAGTTAATGCTCTAGTTTTCATCAAAGAATATTATTAAAATTTAACGCATTAAAATACAAATATCTGTGTTTATGATTATAAAATGAATCTTAAAAACTTCTAATAAAACCAAGTCCCCATAAAACCAAGTTCTAATAAGACCAATTTAATAATAATAGAAAAGTATTTTCTTCAATTATTTTTTGTATGTAATTGTTTGCATGCTATCCTCAAATTTGAGGACATAGTATACATCTTAAAAAGAAAAAAAAAAGTCACACACTTACCTCATACCCATGTTTATTTTCAATGGCAGTGAGGTTCTTTTCCTCGCCTAGTCTCTGTTATCCCCAGCTTGAATTTACTACAGGGCTTCTTTCCCCCCATATGCTTAAGAGTAGTAATTATCTTTTTTTTCCCTTTATCATAAATGATTTTATTAAATGTTTTTACTATCTTTAAAGCCTCCTCACTGGAAAAGTAAAAATCCTTCCAAACTTCAAAAAAGCATGAAGAGTTTGTATTTAATGTGTGGCAATGGACTAGTCCTTGGTCTGTATCATCTGTTTATAATGCATAAGGTTAGTATAATTAAATTTAAGTTTAAGGAAATTTCTGGAATAATTGGGCGAATAAGAATGACCATTATATTTAAATTCAGAAATTATATTTGTTATTTATTTCAACAAACATTGTAGAAAAATGCTTTTAATAATTTAATATGGCCAGATAGCAAAGGGGTTAACATTTAATATGATTATGTTGATATGATTTATTGCTGTTTTATATGTTTTTTTTCCATTTCCAATGCATTGCTTAATTTTGAATTTTTATTTCTAGCACTTCAAGAGGAAGTATGAAAATATTTACTTATCAAAACATTTTATGCATTCCAAAGGAAATGGTAATTTATATATATGATTGTTACAATTTTTATTTTACTTCCTGTCAAAAGAATATTCTTAATCACGAGAAAATTACTTAAGCAAAAATATTAGTTCTAAAATAATTTTTTCACATGCAAACATAAATAATATCCAATTCTAAAAGCTAACTATTTTGGGTTTATTACTCTTAAAAACTGAATATTCTATCAATAAATTTTTGTTAGAACAAATTTCTAACTAGGTAGGCAGTACTTAGGTAGGTATTGACTAGTGAGATGACCTAAATGTATACATTGGGTCTCTCATGAAAACATGAAATTTTGTTCCTTTTACATTTTCATGTCAAAAGGTCAAAATGGGTTCCGGTTTCGATTTAAATTGCGTTTGTAAGGTAAAGGAATAATTTTTTGATTTGGAGGTGAGGGTCTTATCAAGCCCATTGCACCAGTGTACATAGATTGCATGCAATTTTCACTGTTATTTATATGAATAAAATTTATTTTGTTATTTTTTAGATTAATGAATTCAATTTAACCCTTCTTTTACTTTCGGGCAATGCTGGGTACATTTTTCTAGTGTTTACATAAGATGGTATCACATGTCTATTTCTTCGACTGAATGTCATAGGTGAAATGAATTCTCTTTTTGAAAATATTTTTTTAATTTAAAAAAGTATTTTTCCTCCTCTGAATACCAGTTGAGAATCCTTGGCTTAAAGCATGACTCAATAATCTATTATCCTCAGGGAACAGTTGCATATAATAAATTCTTCCAGATTGCACTAAATAACATAATTAGTACAATATATAACATACATTTTAAAACTCCCAAGTTCCTCTCTTAGAGATCAGTATATCAGTATCATCACTTTCATTCAGAAACAATACATTGTAATCCACACTGCTCTCATTTTCAAAATAGACTTCTATTTGAAAAGAATAATAAACTATTTTTATTGTTCACTTAAGGTTAATGCCATGCTTTCATGAAGTGACCTTGAAAATGCTAAAAAAAAAATTCCTGCTTTTGACAGCACTTTTGAGAAGTTTCCTGCTGATGCACTCAGTATGTTACTAATGCTCAGAAGCTTAAATATAGCAAGAGTAAATTATAATAGTTATCCTTATAGATAGCATTATACTAAAATTGTGACCATTCTACAATTATGTAGACTTATGTTGAGTGCAATTTGGTGCATTATCATATAGACATAATAGATCTGATTCATTATAGTAGACCTAAACAGCATGGAATGTATATATTATAATGATGTGTCCGCTGGATTCACAGAATATTCTTAGGATCCGAGAATAAGTTTGAAGATCTGGATAACATAAGATTTATTCAAAGTAGCAATAAGTGTAAACATGAACAAGATACAATTAATAACCTTCTAGCTATCTACCAGTTATAAAACAGCTGTCACATACATTAAAACAGTAAATAATTGCTCAACTGATTCACAAATAAGAAGATTGTATTCTCAAAACACCGGCATATTCAAAAAGGGCTACTTCTACCTGTGCTTTGTGCATTCAAAATTCCTTAAATGTGACACTATACGCATAATGAAAGTTTTGAATATCAAAAACTGTTTCAAAGGAATGCATAAAAATGGCACACATTGTATAGTTTTGTTAACATGAAAATTGAGGTATGTTGAACAATATTTCATCTTCAATCACTATTGCCTTATTTTTAATGTTTGCAGCCATTTTAATTTGAAAATCAACCATCAATAAAAATATTTTTAATAGTTTGATCAGAAAAATAGCCAGTAGTTGATTTCAGTATTGGAAGCATAATGCTGTTAGCATGGTTACAGATAGAAACAAAAACTGTATAAAAATTGAATTAATATAAAATATAAAAAATCATCTGCTATTATTATAAATTAAAATATTTCAAAAATGGTTGGTTGAACACAAATAGCATTAATTAAGAAAATGTAGGATATTTTTCTTCTGCGCATTGCACATGATGGTATAAAAATGAATTTTGTGTTCTAGTCATTGTCAAGTTATAGCTGGAAGAATGTTTGAGCAAAAAATTCCATGATTTATAAATTTTTCAAACAAAATTCCAAATTTTTAGATTTTTTTTTATTACTTATAGGCCAAGTCCCACGTGTATGCAAAATTTCAAGTTTCTACCTTCAGCAGTTTGGACATCACTTAGTCAGTCAATCTCACTCAGTTGTATGATATGGATTCACCATTACATGTATCTCATAATATCGCTCTCTAAACAATGAGTATCTTATTTAGAATACTCTAGCATCTGGGAACCTCTGAAAGGTTCTTGAGAACTTGTGTAACTTGGAAAATTATTAATCAATTAGTTAGATTATCAAACTTTTCCATTACCCAAATTTGTCATCAAGATCAAGCGGCAACACACACCTTGCTATAATAACAATCGATAGCTGTAAATGTTATTTACAGATGGGATATTTTTAAGACAGGGTAAGCGATATAAGTTGATTATAACAATGTATATGAATGTTATGTTAAGCTTCTGCTCATTTCTGTTTTTCCCCTCTTATATATTTGTTAAAGTTTTGTTTTGTTGCTTTTTCTTATAGATGATAAACTTTATTTTGGAGCTTGTGTAAAGACACCCAATTTGTAAGCATTTACATATATAGATTTAATTACACTATGCTTAACATTTTCTTCTATATGCTCGAGCTGGTTGGTCTCCAATGCTATATTTTCTCCTAATTGACGACTTGAGTGTTGCTTGAACAGAGATTTAAAGCTTTATAAATTAATTTCTCATGTCACTTCTGTGTTTAGTTGGCATGAGCATCATTCTTGTACATTTAGCTTTCTAAAAAAAAATAAACTTAATACCCTCCCTCCCTCCATTTTTTGCAGTTTCTGTCTAATATTTTAGCATGTCCAGCAAGCTGATTCAACCTGTATAGTATAGTTTTACACCATTTTTTGCATAGCATGTTTGCTTTATGCCTTTTTAAAATGTTTTGACAAGACATTTGTTATTTAGATACAAGTAATGAAAATATATGAAATTTTATTGTGTAATAAGATGCTTTCTTATGCACAACTCTTTTTTTTTTTTTCAATGTCAAAATTTGCTAAATTATTATTTATGCTAAATTATAATTTTAATACATATATAGTATTTAATTATTTGCAAATTTGTAAACAAAAAGAAGTGAATTTTCAGATTAACAGAAAATATTGATATTTAAAAAAAAGTTTCTGAAAATGTATTAAATAAATGTGTGTTTTTTACATAATTTTTTCATAACCAAAATGATTAACATCAATGCCATTATGCTAGGATAAACCATTCTCAAGATATTTCATTTTTATTTTAAAATTTTGTATCTTGGCATCATTTAAAAATGCTCCACAAGAAAAGGAAATGCTTTAAAGCTGCATGTTCAGTGTAATTTCAAAGAAATGCCCATTTCATGTGCAATTAAATTCAAATAAATGTATTATCACTAAATTGAAGAAAAAGTGAATATGAGTCTGTATGGAAAATTAAGTCCTCCCCACATCAGATTTGTTTAACTCTAAAATGGAATGGCAACACTACTTTCTTTTATTGGCAATGAAGCGTAATTTTTAATTTTTTTTTTCTGAATATACTTATATTTTAAATTTATATATCCTTTTTCTTAAATTCAAACCAACTGTTGTACACTATCTTTTATTATGTAATAAATGACGAGCCATAAAATATAATGATGTACTGAGTAACTTAATGCTCAGCATTCCTCTAGTTTTTATTAGTAAGCATGATATTTTTACATTCTTTGAATTTTCTTTTTACTAAATTTTAGAAATTTTCTCTTTAATTATTAGTTTTAATCTCATTTTTCTCTTTTAGAAATGACTCAAGAGTTATGACCAAAGATTGTGTAGGTGACAAACTTACTTTTAATAGTGTAAGATTTGCTGTTAAAATTGTTGAAAATGCATATATTTTTTATTTTTATAAAGTATTGATGTAATTGTCTTATAAGTTACATAATGTCACAGTCAAGTTGAAGCTAACATTTAACGTTTTAATTTTTCACAAATTATCATTGCCATCCTATGATTTAATCCTATGATTTTCAGTGTAAAAGTTAGCTAGTAAGAAAATTATTTAAATTCAAGTTGTTTGAAATCAAATATAATAGGATTAATTAAAACTCTTGATTTTCATATTATAATGTATGTGATAGCATGAAGTATTTAATGAAAAATATGCTATTTTACTCTTTTTAGGTTGCTTTATAATTTTTATAATTTTTGAAACACACTGTTCTCGAAATAACTAAAAAACAATAAAACAGAAGCAATTTTTGCTAAAAAAGAAAAACGGAAAATGAGAGGGGGATTTTAAGGGGGAAAAACAAATAATAGTTTTTATAAATCTGCGAATTAATTTAAAAAAATTTTTATAAAATGGAACAATTTTAATTAGGAAAGAAAATTAATTTAGAAAGAAAAAAAAACTTAACTAACGGGTCAATATTAATACTTTCAAGTCTGATCAATTTCTACTGTACTCACTAAATTGGTTTTTTTAAATACTTTTCTTGATCTTCTTTCAAATTCAGTAACGGTCATAATTCAAATTTGAATGCATAATCGATTGAATTCTGTAAATAATAATTATATTACAAAGTGTTAATGAATATCTCATTGTATGTTATTTTTTAATTAAAAGTGAAGGCATCTTTTATTAGATGCTAATTTACACCATTCTTGAGATAGTTTAATCCTTCGATCTAAAATGCAGCAAAATTAAATATGTTCACTATTATCAAATTAGCGGATGCTTTATAATTACATCCCTCCACCAAACAACTTTCACTTTAATTACACATTAGAGGAAATATTTTATGTACTTATTATGTTTGGTGGACAAATAAGAAGAAAATAACTTGGTAGCAGGTTGATTTTATAAATGTATCCCTAAATTCCCATCATGATTTGCTACTGGAAATGAACTGACCACATTGCTTAAAAGTTATCATAATCTGTTTGAACTGACCACATTGCTTAAAAGTTATCATAATCAGATAAAATGTATGATGAATCAAAGTTGAAAGTGGCGATTATGTCACCTTTTACTCATGGTGTTACAAATTTTACTTTCCTCATAAGGATCATGATACTTTCCCAAAAATTTAAGATATTTCATGAAAATAGACATACTTATTTTAATGGGTAACTAATAAAGTGTATGGATTTTGAATGAGATCTAGTCATAAAAAAGGTGTAAATTTTGTCTTTGCTTTTTCATAAAATGAAATTTGTTAGTTTGCAGAGCATGCCCAGATATGGTTCGGTGGGATCTCTGAAGACTTCTCGGTAGGTCAGGTCCATTGGATTAATTTTTTTTTCTTACTAATAAAATGTATGATGAATCAAAGTTGAAAGTGGCGATCATGTCACCTTTTACTGGGTCAATCTCTTGACTTCATATCTGGGCCTGTTGTAGAGAATGATATGTGTTAGACATATTAGATTATGTAAAGTATGAAAGAATTAATTATGTGATACATGATTATCTAGTGAAATTTTTCAGTCACTAGGAAAAGAAACTGATATCACATTAACCCTTTCGCGATGGCGGCATTCCGGAACTGCCATGGCTCAAAGTACGAAGCGCTTCGCTTCCAAACTGTTCCCAGGAGACGGCAATTTTTTTGCGCTAAGCCTAACTCTCGAAATAAATTCACTAAAAATCACCTATTCAACACAGAAATCTACTATTTTCAGGAATAAAAAAAATATTTATTTTCTATTTAATGTATATTTTTCATACAAATCTGAATACAAAATACTCGTTAGTTGCTCCCATTCTTTTATCCGAAATAAACGAATAATTTCACTGCCTCTAAAACCCAAACAAAAAAAAATAGTCTCTTATATTCCTATGATTCACCAACGAAATCATAAAGCTGAAATAAAAAAAAAATCGAAACTCAATTATAAAATTGTTGATGCTGTGAGAATTGCTCTGTCTGTTTATATTACTAAATCATGTTTCACCGCTCCAAATGGAGAAGTAATTCATTGGATCCTTCTTATGCCAAGGTCATGTATCTGTAAAATACGTTGAAGTTAGTTCCACGAACATTTAACGCCATCTAGTAGACAAATTAAAATGTTCCATGTGAAAGCACGCATGCGTGCCACTCGCCGTTTATGGTAAAGTTTCCTCCATCATGAGTGCGTGCTGTCCGTCCTTGAATGCAAGTTCGCAGCCGACATGCGGGCGTGCCAATCGTCTTGAAAGGGTTAAAGGAAGGTAACTTTTAAATAGACACTGGCTAGAAAACTTTGGAGTGATATACATTCCTGGATGGTCTGTATTCATATTAAAGAAAAATCCGTATATTTTTTGTGTAGTACTCAAATTTCATTTCAATATAATATTCAGCTGTTTTTTTTTATACCTGTCAAACTAACTATTAAAAAAATGACTATAGAACACTGACACAACAATTTTAATGTTGATCTTGTATTTCTCCTGAATGCATCAAGTTGTAAGATATTATACTGCAAATTTTGATTGAAATTTAAAATTCAAGTTGAACAGATAGTTTTAGTAAACAGTTTTTTTATATTATATCCTCAGCCATTTTTAACATTCTTCTCAGCAATGAAATCTTGTATGTTTATTACTAACAAATATATCCAGTGTTTTTCATGATTTAAAATATATGCTAACACTAGTAGTATTCCAAGGGATATTGTTCAAAAAATTCTATATTAAAATTTTAATTTAATTCCCTTAAGAAAGAGTCCCATTTGTAAACATATTTGACAGTAATATGAAGTTTGGTCAATATATGTCAAAATAAAGACACTAAAATGGTGCAAAAAATATATTCGTATCATTTTTATCCTGTTGCAACAATTGGTTAAACAAAATAGAAAATATATGAATTTGAAAGATTTTTATAAAAATATAACAGGTGACTTAAGAAATTTAAAATATTAATAATACCCATAATCTTATATCCCAAGGTCATAACTGATATAATCCTATCAAAATATAATACCATTCATTTATAAAATTTATTTTTATATCAATTTCTTTATTACTTAAATCGGATAAATTGAAAGAAAAATATCTGCTATATGAACATATTGGATTTAATTCCATAGCTAAGCAATATAATTTTCTTCAAATATAGTATCGGAAAAAAAAAATTGTCTGTGTAATGTAATTTCTATGGAAGGTTTAATTTTTCATTTTTTATTAATATCTCAACAACCTCTATTCTTAGAATTTCTAAGAAATTCAAAAAATGAATGGGCTTACCCACATTAAAGAGAAACCAAATCAATTTGAAAAAGATCTGTCAAAAATTAGGAATGTATATATATAACAGGCAAACAGACTTTCAATTATATATATATATAAATATTATATATTCTAACTACTGAATTTCATATTATTTTTCTTATTTAGCTGTGCATCCAATTTTCATTCTGTTTTCAGATTGTAAGTACAGATAGAGTATCAAAAGTACCATCTTTAGATAATGAAGAATATTTTTATTTTCTTGATTCTACATTTGAAAAGATTTTACTGGACTTCCTTAATTGGTATTTTCTTCATTCTTTTATTTAAAAATAAGCATTCAGTCTGTTGAATATTTGCTACCTTTTCACAATTTTGCATATCTTTTTTTTTTCTAGTAGCAACAGCACAAATAAACACATATTAAAAACCATTTTCTTTTCCTTCATTCTTATGTTAATTTAATAAAATATAACATTATTTAAAGTTAATATCTTTCATTGTAATTTTGAATCCACTTTTTTCAAGTTATGTTTTATTTATCTCAAAAGGATGAATAGTGATAGCTGTATTACACTTTTATAAAACTTTTGCAGAGTTATTAGTTAGCAAAAGGGCTGACATTTTGTGAAAAGCATGCAATTTTTTTGTGGATAAATAAATTGGCTCGAGTAGATGTCTTTTATTTTTTGCTATCTAAGTTATAGTAAAAAAGTCATTTACTGAAATCAGTATTTAAATTATAGGTAATGGATGTAGTCATGCAATTATAACATATTTCCTTGTTATTTAGGTTTTAATAACCTCTAATTATAAATTGTATTTTTTTTTTAAATACACAGAGGTGTAGATCATTCCATGTTGTGACCATGTGTGATGATGGTTGATTGACCATTTAAAAGAAATTTTCTTTGCAGATTTATTTCTATACATTTTTACAGTTCAATGTGATCCCTTTATGATATTTATTGTTTGCAGTTTTTTTTTATCAGCAGCCATTTTTACAAAATGGTGTATATGATTCTTGGCAATTTTCTAAGTTTATGGAAATTTCACTATCTCAAAAACTATGCTAAATACTTACATATAGACAACTAATTTTGTTCATTATAAACAGGCTAAAAATTTGTATATTGCAAAAACTGTCACTAATGTAAAAACTTCATATCTAAAATTGAATTTGAAATTAGAAAAAATATTTTCTCCGAAAGCTGTTTTTGAGCTAAATTTTGGATATGCAGAAAGTATGAAGCCTGATTTTTTTTATACTTTATTATTGTCTACTTATTTCAAAACCAATCCCTTATTTTCTTGAAGATAACAAATATGACGCTTTTCTCAGAAGCCTATTTTAAGAAATTTTTTTTTCATTTTAGAGCGTCTTTCTTGATTTTCTGTACTAGAAAACACAGCTTGACATTTTTTCTCACGTGCATTCAAAGAGTAAATTCATGGAATCTGTTGCTATTGTTGCCACTCTCAAAAATTAATATTCTGATGATGATAATTGAATGACAGTAATATCTGGGAACAATTTTCCTCATGTTTTTTTCTTTAAAATTAAAATAATGTGATTTTTTAAATTTTAAATATGGAACTACTGCATTTCTCAATAACTCAGATAAGCTAACTTAAATATACCTATTTTTTATTTTTTATTTTCACTAGCTTTCTCTGTAGAAAAGAGTAAGTAGAGACAAAGGCTTATATAAATTAATTATACTTTTTTGTATTAAATAAATTAATTATTGATTAATTTTCATGTACATTTATTGGTATAAGGAATATCTAAATATATATCCATTTTCAAGAGGTTGTACTGTAAAATTTAAGAATTCTGAAGGACAGAATTTTTCCATTCTTAATACTTTCCAACACAGTTGTAAAGTGTTTATGACATTGTTCATTCTCTCTGTCTGTCTATCCGTTCCCATGGTAACTGCCGTAAAAATGACTTTATCAAAATTAAATTTTAGTATGTCGTTGAGATGGTCTGTGGTGTATATGGGAATGTAAAAGAATAATATCACCCAATTAGTTTTGGATTTAACCCGGGTTGAAAAAATTAAATATATATTGAACTTTATGGGACCATATTTTTCAGACATATTTTAAGCAGTTAAAATTCACAAATTATTTTGAAAAATTTTAGGAAATATTCAAATTGTCACGTAAAATGTGTAAAAATATTTCATCAAAATATGTTAAGTAGTTTTTAAAATAAAAATTGAAATAATAATTACACCCATATTATATGAAGTGATAATGTGATTCACTGCATAATAAAATATGTCATCCATTTTTTTTTTCTTTTGCTTAGTGAAAATTGTGATTTTTAAGTAATGCTTATATTTCTATTTAGTGTTGCATTTGTCCTAAAATTGCTTTATTTTTGCATATTTTCTGTGTATCTATATTCTATGCCTACGCAATTACAATATTTTTGATTTTAAATGATCACTGAACTTTGATTATTTCTACAACGAAGCCTAAAAGTCTAATTCTAACGTATTCAGAATGTAAATAAATCAAGTGATTGTAAGATGAGTTGTATAAGAATTGCGGAATTTATTTTTTTAACACAAAATTATTTAGCTCTGAAGTCTAGAATATAAGTGATATGAATAAAATATTCATTGATTTTACATAGAGAAGCAGGCGATTTTATAGCATTGCCTTTTTTGATGAAGTTTTAAGTTTCCAAGAGAAACAAATTATTATAGTGCTGTGATGATTTAAAAAATATCACCGCCGAATGTATCACATTTTAGTGATGTTTGAATTAAATTGCATTTCATTTGAAAAGTGTTTTATAATCAATATTTTATGCATGATTAATCTTTCTTGTCAAGTATGCTAAATTCAAGATATAGAAATGTGTTTATAAATCTGATCTGATATACTGTTGTTGTATCTCTAGGGAAAATGAGTGTTTACAAGACCTGGAAGAGACTAGCTCTTTTATTCAATCTAGTGGATTTTCTGATGCTTCTAATGGCTCAGAAAGTTTTTGTTCATCAAGCAGTGGCTACTTAAGTAGGTACTGTTTCTCAGTGTTAAAGTTTTCTGTAGATGATATTTTTTCTGCATGTAAGATTTCGTGTGGGGTGCAAATGTTTCATTAATTAATTACTGGCAAATTGACATCAAAGATCATTTTGTGAAGTGATCATTTTAGTTCTGGTTTGTAGTTTCACATAAAAATTCTAAATTAGAAAAAAATAAAGATGAAAATAGTACAGTACAACCTCGAAAATCCGGACTCGTCCGAACTTTGCCGATTCCGGATTATCGATTTTTCCGGATTATAGAATTTGAATAAAATTTCGATTTAATATTAACTAAATACGCTATAAAGCACTATTTTTAGTAAAAATAATGGCAAAAGTTAAGTTAATTAATTAAAACATATTATTTAATTTAAAAAATAGGGTAAAAGAAATTTCTAAGAAAAAAAAAATACATATTAATAATTTAGAATGTGTGAACGAAACGAAATGATAAAATTACATTTTATCATTTCGTTTAAATATTTGAATTAACATTTGTTATTTCATTAATTTTGGTTTATGGGAAAGCAGTTTTATTTATCCTGTAGATGGACATTATTTCTGCTCGGTTATAAAGCTTCTTTGTTCAAGACCTTTAATAGCATGATCGATTGTTTGCATAAGATTATCTATGGGTATTTTTTCTTCTCCGCATTTATCGTCGCTACTTTGATCTTTTTTTATTTAATATCATATCGCGAATTATGCCATCACTCAATTTATTTACGATTGGCACATCATCATCACAGTGCAGAACTTCGGTTATATCGGCTTTGTCGATATTTAATGAAGCGCCGAAAGATTTAATGAAGTGCCGAGATTTAATAAAGATCGAGGATTAGCACTTTTGATGCATTTAAACCGTTTTTGCTATTAACGAACGAAAAACAAAAAATAAGAACTTAAAAGTTTTATTTATTTTCCAGCATCTATATAATGTTATGTTTAAAAAGGCCGATGACTCTGAAAAATGTAAAAACTTTATTAGTAATAGTCAAATATGTAAAAAATATCGCAGTAGATAAAATAAATATCTTCTCCAAAACAGAAAAATATTTCTCCTCTCAATGATTTTTCTAAAATACGATGAGTCATTGCTAGGCTGCAGCACCGGAACGTGGTGGGGCAGGGAAAGCGAAGAAAGGAATTTGTTTAGCTCCTAATCGTAACTAATCGTAAACGCTGCCGAACCCTTTGAGAGGTCTGTGTGTTAATGTTGCTCGGTTCTGTGCGATACAATATTATTTAGTTATTTATTTGCTATTTATAGTATGTAAATATGGCTTTCTAAACAAAAGAGGCAAAATATACAGTTGATTTCAAGCTGACACATTCGACGAGAACCAAAAAATCATCAGATATCGGGAGGGGGAGGAGATTCTGAAGACAAAACAGAATACATTGAAGAATGGAATTCGTACTACGAAGCGAACAAAATAAATTTCAGTGAGCGTTAATATGAATTCTCAGGATTTTTAGATTTAATTGAACAATTTGTGATAAAATGTTACGATAACGTTTTAAAGTGTTTAATATTAAAAATCACATTGTTTTAGAAAAATGTCTTTTTCAATAATGAGAACAAGAAATTTTGATAATAAAAATTCCGTATTTAAATAACGATGTATATTTTACGTGAAATAATTCATCCGGAGTTGTGATTTGAATAAGGGGGAGGAGGGATTAACGCTAACAACGTAATTCACGCTCCAACCACGAGCCGATCTACGGCCGTCCATCTAAGCTTTCGTTTCATTTCCGGGTTCAGAAAGTCGACCGGAAAAAATACGGTATTTGCTTATAAAATATAATTCCATATAAATAATTTAACCCTGTTGTTTTAAATCCGCGACTTCGTCAATCCGGGGAAAAAAAAATAAAAACCCGAAAATTTGGAAAATGTCCAGATTTTGGAGGTTTCCGGATTTTGGATGTCCGGATTTTCGAGGTTGTACTGTATCACAATAAAAAATATGTATATATTTTTATGAACTTTTATTCACTTTTTTCAATTTTTTGAAATCTCCTATTTTTAAGTTGACAATGAAGTGAGTGAATGAGTTGTTAAGTTTAAGTTGAGCTTTAATTCACATTTAAAAAAAAAAATTAAAGCCCCCCCTTTTAAGTTTACAATGTGAAGTTTTTAAGTTGAGCTTAATTCACTTTTTTAAATTTTTTTAAAGCTTTTTTTTTTAAGTTGTACTTTCATTAACTTTTTAAAATGTTCTTAAAACTCCTTTTTAAGATGTCAATGGCTTACTTATTCTGATCAATTAGATGCATTTAATGGATACTTATTTAATACCTTATACATCCATAGCATCAAATTATCAATTTTCATTTCCAATGATGAATTTTCTTTTAAACAATACTACTTTCATTTTTATGGGAATCATTATGTTTCTTTATGAAACATAATGCAATGAAAATCATAAATGATTCAACTAACTACTACCTGTATCCATTGCTGCTGATTTTCAGTAATCTAACGAGAAAATGTGTTCTGAACATAGCTTAGCTATTGACAAAGAAGGCTAGCCGTGATTTTTAAAATTAGGTTAAAGTTTGTTTTTCATGTGGCAACACTTTCTGACACAATCATTGAAATCAAATTAAAAAAAAAGACGACTTTCAGAGGCTAAGTCTTATCTTCGTAAATGAAAATTTATGAAGCTTACAAAAATTTTATTTAATTAAGGCAGTTGTTGCATCTAAAGGAATACCATGATAAAACATCTATATAATAATTGTCTAATGTATATTTGTTTTTCCAAACCTTTTAAAAGCTCCCTAGTGACTTAAAAGACTCTTTGTACATTTATAGTATTGAATATGGAACAGAACCTAATGAAGCCAAATTTACTCTCCCCTCTCCCCCCCCCCTCTCCCATAGAGACAGGGAGAATGCATTTTTTTTCAAAAAGTCTTTCCAGAGCCTTCACAAACTCCTCAGTCACATAAAGGCAAAATCATTGCACACTTATAGTATTATCTAGGGGATAGGACCTAATGGAGTCAGATTTTTTATTTTTCTCCCAGAGCAGACAAAGTAAGATACAGGGGATGAGGGTGGGGTGGCTAAGAGTATTTCCAGACCTTCCAGAACACCGTTGATGACTTACAAGGCTGAAATTTTGCTAATTTTTAAAGACGATAGGCCATATATTGCTAAACAAAGAAGTTCATTAAAAAGTAGTAACTTAATTTTTATTTTTGTTATTTTTCTGTTTTTGACAGGTTTAAATACCAGTCAATATATTTTTAATGAATAAGAATAATAAAAAACAAATTTGAGTTTGATACAAAAGTCATGCTACCTATATCAAATTTTTTTTTTGTAGTCATAGAGGAAATTCAATATATAGTGGCAAAAATTCAGTAGGATCTAGTTATAATGAATAGCATGGAACCCACTAACCCATTAATTTGCCATTAAACCACACCAATTTGCCTGTTTTGCACAGTAAAGTTATATATAATTTAAGGAATAGTCAGTAACAGTGTGACCCAAGAGACACAAGGATCAGAACACCAGAGGGCATTAAAAGTAATGTAAACACCCATCTGCATATTTGCTATCCTCCAAAGCATCTAGAAGCTTATTTACATACACACCACATCCTAGGAGCTTTTATATAATTTTTTATTTAGGGTATATTCTTTTTCTTAAGAACATAGCTCTTATTCCCTTTTACCAAGATCATTCGCAAGAGCTTTATCCAATATTTTTGTTTCAACTCTGCAACTACCAAAGTTGAGGATTTGTTCTTTGTGAATTTTCTGAGTTGTCAGCGGAAGACATTTGCCCAAGATATCTGATGTTTATATTTTCTGGTATGGCACCCCAACCTGTACCATCATTCTCATTTCTTCAACTAATCAGGGACAAAATCGATTTTTTTTTCCTTTCACTCTTTTTTTAATCAACTTTTCTTTTTATTCAGTTTTACTGTTTCTCATGCTTGTTAAATCTGAGGATATAAGTTAAAAGTGAGCAGAATCAGATATCGGTTAACACTGTACCAATTGAAAGTTCACAATTTTCTCATTAAATCTGGATTCTCGCCAAATAGAGACTTGTAAAAGTGGATTTTACTGTACTTAATTGTATTGTGCCTTGTTGTTGCTATTGTATTTTGTTACATATAAAATGCGAATTTAAACCTTTATCATAATATGTGTATGTATACTTTTAGCAGCAACTGAAAATGTAGTTAGTGAGTGCACTGCAGGAAATATATGTGGGTAAGTTGTTATTAAGTCTTTGTATTTTACATAAATGTATTTGTTAGAAATATCATACCCCCTTAAATCTAAAGTGATATATGTGTGCTTATGGTTCTCGTAATTTGAAGAAAATCCAAAAATTTTGTATATAATAGGATTTTGCATACACAGTGTATTGTTAACTAAGGAAATTTAATGCCTTGCTTTAGCATAAACTGTAAGTTAAGCATTATGTGTGGATTCAGAATTATTTTTACAATTTAATTATTAAATGCAGCAAGAGTTAATTTTGCAAATTATAGAGAGGCATCATGTAAAGATAAATTTGTAAAATTATATACAATGTCCTGGTATCTATATATTAGTAGTAAACATACTTGTTTATATATAAACTCAAAAACTGCTGTAAATATAGCTTGCTAATATAAAACTTCGTAAATACAGCATAAACATAAATGAACTAGTCAAAGGCACAAAATGTTTTGATGACTGTTTCGAAGGTACAAAACAATCTTTTTTTCGAAACTGAGAAGTGTGATCTCACTTATTCAAGTAAGTACAGCAACTGAGATAAGGCACATGTGATTGAAAGTAGGAGAAAGATTGTTTAAATGGTTCATGTTCTGTCATTACTATTTTAGTAAATTGTCACATTATTTAGTTATTTATATTTGTTCTGCTGTATTCTTATACCGTCTTGTTTTTTTACAGTTATTCTTTGCTTTCTCTAATTCTTTCTTTCCTCTGTGGTCTTTACCATACATTCATAGTATTATGCCTTTCGTTTTCTGCCTCATTGGTTTTTTCCTCTTTCATTTCTCCCTGAGGAGTTCGCAGCAACTTTTCTCTTACCTTTAGCTTCCGTACTTATTTGAATAAGTGAAGTTGTGCTTCTTGTCAGTCCTGAAGAAGATTGTTTTTTGCCTGATCAGTTTATATTTGTATTTATGCTGTATTTATGAAGTTTTTGCATTATTATAATAGAATAAATACTTTATTTTGAATTTGTTAAATTAATTTGTTATTTTAATTGTCAATTGTTCTTAGCCATATAGTTACCTTAGAAAACATTTGGGATGTTTTAGAGGATCTTCAAAAAGAAAACCCAGGTAGCGGTTCAAATTATGATCTTTTTTTTCTTACATTATGTTAAAATTTCTTTGGAGATGACGTTATTCTTCTAGCTGTGAATGTTATATTACTTCTTTTTTTATAGTTTTAGCTATAAAATAAAAAATGTAGCATCTTATCTCATGCTTTTCTTTTTACCTATTACTCCCTTTCTTTGCACCAATGGCTTTCTTTCCCCTTTTTTGAGGGAATGTGGATTTGACCTGAAGGAGGGAACTTTCTGTCTTTCATTATGTTAAAAGAGAGTTTTTGATTTAAACGTAAGCAGTACATAAATACAATATATCAATTTTTTTTTTCTGGCCAAGGTTACATTAAAAATAATATTTTGAAGCTTTTATATTGTTGAAGAGTGTAAATACCACTCTAAAAATATGGGGTAATGCCAAGAAAAAATACTTATATGGAATTTTTAATAACATATATAATTGATTAAAAATAGGTAGAGATATTGTACATATGCATAATGTAATATTATTTAAATTTTTAAGATTCTGCAAAGACTGCTGCTTTATTAAGATTATGTTGATTAATTTTGAAGCTAGTATGCAAACAAAGCAAAAAATAAATGTGTTGAGAATAATTACTTCAGTTACAAGTTTTTGTTAAAGAACCCTGTATGTTGTTATTTTTATCTGACCATATAACTCTTTTTAAGCAGAATATTTTCATAATATTTTTTTTAAAGTTTTGTATCATTCCATTTATAAAAATAGAGAATAAATAAACTTCATTTTTTTTACATTTTTAAAAGTTATTTTCCTTTTTAACTCCTTATGAATGGCAGATGCATCTGTGCATCGACTGTGAAACTGCGTTCAAAGACAATACTCACACATTCATGTCAAGGAGATATTTACCGTAAAAGACGATGGACGCCAATGCGTGTTTTCATATGGAACGTTTTAATTTGAATTTATTTGAAAACTGGATGGTACTAAATGTCCATTCTAACATTTACACTGTATTTTGCTACCGGCCACACATATTGCTACCGTAAACCCTAGGGTTGATCGTGTGGTCTGGGTCTTCAACTCTATTTTGCTAATACTTGACCTTGGTATAGGGGGTCCCAATGAATCATCATTTCATCTAGAGTGATTAAACATGGTTTTGTAATATAAACAAACAGATCATTTCTTGCAGACTCTGCTATGCTATAATTGAGTATGAGTTCTCATTTTAATTTTAGTTTAATGATTGCGTTGGTGAATTATTGGAATGTAAGAGAGTATTTTCTTTCAAGTTCAGGTTATTAGATGCTTATGCGGTCCTGAATTTATTAGATTATTTTGGATTAAAGAATGGCTGGGTTAAGATGTTTTCTATGTATGGAAGAATATACTTGCATGGTAATTGAACTATATAGTTATGAAAGCAATACAGATACTGAAGATTCATGGAACTTTGGTATTTCTGATAAGCGTGCAGACAGTTTTTATGAGTGTAAAAATTGTAATGTTGATCTGTGTATGAATCCATGTTTTGAAATATATCATACATAAAAAGCATATTAATTAGTGAAAATAACAACGCTATTTTCTTAAAAATTATACATAATCTCTATTCTGCCGCCGTGTTCACGCGGAGTACGATCACGTTAAACATGTGGGTCCGTAAGTCCTTCCGAGAGGTTGGTGGTAGGGGAAGGAGGGTACGGTCCCTGTAGATGCCTCCCCCACTGGGTTCCGGTCTAAATTGGGTGGCACTTCCCGGCCGTCCAAACAGTTGCCTTACACCTTTCTGGTAGGTCGGACGGTCTGGGTCTCAACAACAACAACATAATCTCTATTAGCTATATAAAGTTTTGAGTACACTTGTTCGGATGTTTTTCTGTTTAACAAATAATTATTTTTATCAAATTAATCAATCATTTTTGATTATTTAATTTTTTAATATTTAAATAAAAGATAATTTGTGTGGAACATGTACATCAAACGCAAAATAAGTATTTCCTTTATTCTTGAGTAAAATAGAATGCTGTGTTGAATGGGTGATTTTTAGTGAATCTTTCTTGGGAGTTATGCTTAGGTAAAAAAATGTGCCGTCCTCTGCAGGAACAGTTCAGAAGAGAAATGCTCCATCCTTTGGGCCACAGTAGATCCAATAATGCCGCCATCCATAAAAGGTTAAATTTTAAACAAACTTTTTGAAATATGCATGCAGTTCTTTCCTAAAATTTGGTTTGTAACAAATATTTTGATTATGTTACAAACTATGCAATGCTGTGATGAGTTTTCAATGCAATTTAAAATAAAATGAATAATATTTATTTTATTTTTAAAAATATGTATATTGTGTTTGTATTTTTAGGCATTGAATCTGAATTTCTTGAAATTCTCAAGCTATTTGATGATACAACAAGGTTACTTTATTCCATCCTCACTCGTACTCCTATTATCATTCTTTCAACGCCCGAAGAACTTTCCATTGCTCAAAATTTCATTAAATCCATAAGTGTCTTCATACCTAGGGGGAAAAAGTAAGTAGTAAAGTATGTTCCTCAGTTCTTTGTAAATTATAGGGTTAAAAATCTTAAAATGCAGTTTAATATTTACAAGATTCAGCCTGGTGCATACTTGGCAACCCCAGTTCCATATTCTGTACACTTTCTCAAAATACCTTTTCATTCTCATCAGATTTGGCCATGTTTATCTGTAATGTATATTTGTGTAATAATAGAAGTCGTACACCATTTGATTAAAATAATATATATATTAGGATTAAAAAGCCAGTTTTTTTATTAAACTTTATTATTATAGTTTGCAAATGCTGATATGGCTAAGGGGATTTTCAGGGGCTATTACCCAAATTTGACATACATAATTATGGTTTTTGTATGTATCAGAAAATGAGTTCACTACTTAAAATTGTACCATTACATAAAATAAATATTTTTGGTGTAAAATTCAAATTTTATTAAATAAAAAAATATTTCTTAAAATATTTCTTTCATGTTACATTCTAATTTAACTTTTTGTTTTTATTTTTATTCTGCCATATACTGTTTCATTGTTAAAATTTTGCTATAATAAAATATTCAGTTGATATGTATCAATAATGCATCTCAATAATGCTTTAAGAATTATTATGCTATTTACTTATTTTTCCTTAACTTATTTAATGTAGGTAGTTTCTGAAACTGCACATTCAATTTCATAGTTCAGTCAGTATTAGAAACTGCATCCAATTCTTGTTCGCAGCACAGTTGATTGTATGATTGAAAAGATTGCTCTGTTAATATGTAATTCAGATGAAGAGCCACTTTATAAGTTCAAAAGCAGTGAATTCTTAAATTTTTCATTTTATATTTTATAAAACTACTATTTTTAAAAAGCCTCATCACCCATTTTATCTTTGGGTTTATTGATCTTTTTAGCTCTGATAAATCCAATGTATTTGTTGGTAAAACAGCTGTATCAGAGAAGAAAATTTAGTTTGGTGATGGAAAAAGGATATGACATACATTTTGCTGATTTTAAGTTCTAGTGATGTCAAAATCAAAAATTGTGGTATACTAATCATAATGTATAAGATTTTAAGTTCTAGTGATGTCAAAATCAAACATTGTGGTATACTAATTATAATGTATACTACTGTGTGTCTTTTCCAAAACAATGATCTTTGGAATTTGAGAATTTATAAATAAAATCAAATTTTTCAAATAAAAAAGCAAAAGAAAGAAAAAACTCCTCCATTTGGCGAAATAAAATTTCATTTGGTGAATAGGTTGGTGAAAGTATTAAGAAATCCAAAGTAACCCCTGTGTATGCTACATTGCATTTTGTGTTTAGTTATGTTGATGTGTTGTATGTTACAATGGTACAAAGTATCTGGGAAAAGTTTCAATATTTTCTAGTATTTTGAAATAAATTTTATTTAAATTTTAAAAATTTTAATAAATTCTTTTAGGAAGGGGAGGGACATTTTACAGTTCTGATAGATTAGTAAAATACAGTTTATTTCCTCCAAATCAGACCACAAGTGACAAAATTATTGCAGATGAAACATTTGGAAGTAGCATTTGCAGTCATTCCATTGGGTGAGCGTGCAGTCAGCGCAAACAGTAAGGGCATATTTACGTATAGCGCAGATGTCGATGCACAGATGTTGTAGATCTAAAATTATTTTTTTTACACTTTTCTATCAGCATTATTTTATAATGCAGCTTAAAGAGTATACATAATCAGAAAAAATAACATATTGAATTCTATATTGAGTTTGGCAGATACTTCAACATCCTAACGGAACGATGATGGGCTCATATACCTCCTGTGGAAAGTTATGAAAAAAAGCATATAAATTGCAACGTTCTTAGCCAATTACAAAATTTAAAATGTTTCTTAAACTCATAAAAGATTACTTAGTTGGCTATATTTCACCAAATTAATCGTCAAAGTCAAGCGATCTAGACCTTCAAATTATAACAGTGGTTTTCTCTTAGGTTTTAGAAGTAATGTTTCTTCTGTTATATATTTTTGTTTTATCTCCTTCACATACTTTTGTCTCATCATCATCACATTTCTTTCATGATTTACTCTGAACCCAGTACTCTTAAGATCTTTCATATAAAAAATTGAATAGAATTTAAAAATCACATTGCAACTACAGCTATTATTAAAAATCACATTGCAACTACAACTATCATTAAAAATCACATTGCAACTACAACTATCATTAAAAAGCACATTGCAACTACAACTATCACATTGCAATCTACATGGGGTCTGAGTGCAATGATGTAATAGTACCAATTCAAAACAGCAGTTTGGCAAGTTGAGCCTTTTGAGACATAAAGAATACAACTTAATGATTAGCTCATTAGAACACAATAAATTGGAGGTGTCTCTTTATTTTCTACATCAAACTATGAGCAGAAAATTGCTTCAAAAAATATTCAGATATATTTTATTCTATTATGATTTTATAATTATATGAATGTATTTGAATATTTGTTATATCTTATTGATTGATCTGAATTTTTTATTTTAGTGAAGTTTTATTCGTAGATACCGATCGACGAGAGCCCATAAGGCCTGAAGATTTTAAGTATATAGCTGCAGCGCATATTTGCATAAAAAGTCATGAATCTGTGGAAGCTGTTATCCCTCATCAGCTTTGGGTATTGTGTTTTTTTAGTTAGAATTGTTTACTTATTTAAAACTTGAAGTATTGTCATTTATAGTAGAATGGTTGTAGCATTTAGTAGTAGTGAGGGATATATCGATACATACCATATGATACTTGATATCATATACATGTGTATTGATATTCTGTATCAATACACTTGTATATGATACTGAGTATCAATATAGTAGTTTTTAATACATATTATTATCAACAGTTTTCCTCAGTGACTGTGTTTTTTGCAGTGATTTTCTTTATACTTTGGAAAAATTATAAATGATGATTCTTTATAATGATATAAACAATTCAACAATTTATATTGTTTGGCAAAACATATTTAGGAAGAACTTGGATTCTCTCATAAACTGTTGTGAAAAATTAATTTTGTAAAAGAAACCTTACAGCATATAGTAAAAGACCAGCATACAGTAAAATAATTGAGTTTCAACTAATTTCGTATGCAAAACAGCCTTCTTCTTCAGGGCAAGCAAGAAGTTCAACTTCATTTATCAAACCTTGTGATGCAAAATTTGCTTGAATAACTGAGGTTGTTGTGCTTCTTGCTTGTCCTGTAGAAGGCTGTTTTTTACCTTCAAAACTGGTTGACACTTAAATTATTTACTGTATGCTACAATTATAGAAAGTTTTTATTCAACATTAACTTCTAATCTGTTTTAAAAATGTTTTTTTTTTTTTTTTTTTTTTTTTATAAATAATTGATCGCGAAATATGTTTTCAAAAACTTGATTAAGTTTGCAGAATTTTTTTTTACTTTGAGTGATTTTTTTAATTTCTGTGAATAATAGTTATATATTAACATTAATTATGTAATTTATAGATTATTATATTTTTGGATCATTGGGTTTTTTGTCTATTTAGATCACACCCAGTTTCGTTATATTAGTCACTTTGATTATGTTAATATCATCAGGTACATGAATTGCGTATAATTATTTTTTATGTATAATTTTCATGAAGTTTGTTAAAAAATATATAAATTAGCTTCTTTTTTATTTAATCTTTATTATATTTAAACTTTATAAAGCATAAAATTCAGAAATTTTAATTATCTAGATTAGAATCTTGATGACATCAATATGATACAGTATCATTATAATGAGGAGTGATATTGATAGAGAGTATCAATGTATTGCTAAACAATATTTATTGATATGCAGTGTCGATACATTACATAAACTTGTCCAACACTATTTAGTTGTTTAAAACTTAACTCTAGGACTTATAGTATAATGGTATTTGCATGATAATAACAGGTTTAAAATTGGGTGCCTTTGTTGACTTTCAAAAGTTATTGTATGGCTACTGTATTAAGAAACAAATATTATTATTCTTTAGATATTGATATATAGTGCTATCTTACTTTAAATATTTTTTATCTTTGTATTAATTCCTTAATGGTATTGATGTTACAATAACTTGATCTAGTTTAGCAACAAATAATGCTTGTTTGGCCACAATTAATTTTTATAATTAATGCTAAATTTTGCCATTTTTACATATGGCAACGTTTGCAGAAACGATTGTTGGCAGAAATTTTGTCAAAATATTGCCATGCAGAGGCAAAACATAAAAATCCACTTCCATGTTTATAAAATAATAACTTGTGCTTCAAATTGTATAATGACATTTGAATCAATTAACTTCAGTAATTGAAATTAATTGATCCAAATGTTACTGTACATCAAAAACTAAATTTTGCAGAATATGACACACATTTAAATATTTTGAATAATATACTTTTGCCACTGTTTGTGGCTTAATGAAATTAATACACTGTTTTTCTTTCCCTTTTCTTTTAATCTACTTGTTTTTTATTTTAGCAATCATTATGCCTCCTAAATTTGAGAGATTGTTCTTTAACAGCTCCAGCTTATACGGTATATATTTGTTTTTATCACTTATTTTAATTAGAAATATGTATATATATATAAAATTAAGATGCTTATGATTTTATTGAGTTCCTTATTTGAATCTCCTAGTGTTGTAATGTTTCTGAATGAATGCTATGTTTTACGTAAAAAGTTTTTTTTTTTTTTTTTAATCTGTTCTGTATAAATTAGAAGAAACAAATGGTCAACTTAAACTGAGTTCAGTATTAAAGTTTCAGCAATTTAGAAAATTTTTAAGCACAGTTAAAATATGGAGACAAGAAATTTTTTAGTGCTGTTTATTATTATAGTGTAATTCCGTATTTAAAAGCATAAATCCTGTTAATGCATTGGTGATAATTTTGTTTTAACACTATTTATAAATTATAATATTCATACATATTTGATTAAAAGAAAATTCTTTAAAAATGTAAATCTCAGTCATAAAAATAAATGTGAGCTGACTGTAAATAATTTAGCATCCATAAAACTCAATTTTTTTTGTTCATTTTTCTTAAAACCCTTAGAGTTGTTTCTTATGTGTTTCAGTTTTCTCCTGGTAACCTATAGAAAAAGTCTCTAGTGCCCTCTTTAGCTCTAGTACTCTTGTCTCCAGTACCCTCTTTGTCTTTAGTACTCTCGTCTCCAGTACCCTCTTTGTCTTCTCATCTGCAGTACCCTCATTACCAAAATTTTATGCTCCCTTCCCTTCTTTAAGCTGTTGAAAGTAACATAATTTTATTGTAAGTTATAGTTTAATGAAAAGTGTGTATATTTTTTATTTCTAATTGTAGTTTGTTCTTAAAAATAAGTAATAAAGTTATGTTATCTAGGGTGTTCTTTTATCTAACATTGAAGAGAGATTTAGAATTTTATCTCTAAAAGGGCCTGCATTTCCTATTATTGTTGGGTAAGTTTTACTGCAGTTTCTTTCAAATATATGTGCATGAAAATTTCTTGTTATTTGTGCAAAACTCAAGATTCATTCAAATTATGTCAACTTCCTTTAAAATATTGAATTTTATTAATTTATAAACTGTTATTAAAATCAAATTGCATTTAGATAGTACACTGGGGTAAAATGGTTTTTCTAGCTAAGTTGTTATTTAATAAAACATAAGAAAATGTAAGTTTAAAGAGTGTAATTTAAGTATATCGTAGAAGAGTGAGATTTTCACATTGCACTTTCAGTGTGAAGTTTGATCAATACTAAAGTGAGACACTGTATGAATAATGAATGTTCAACAACTATTAATTGGCTATTTCTTATGCCAGTGTCAGCCAATGGCATGATGATCAGCAGTGAGACACTGTATGAATAATGAATGTTCAACAACTATTAATTGGTTATTTCTTATGCCAGTGTCAGCCAATGGCATGATGATCAGCAGCAAAGTTGCTGATCACTAAACATATGAGTCCATATTAACCCTTTCGGGACGGCGGCATTCCAAAACTGCCGTGGTCCAAAGGACGGAGCGCTTCGTTTCCGAACTTTTCCCAAAAGACGGCTAATTTTTTACGCTAAGCCTAACTCTCGAAAAAAATTCACTAAAAATCACCCGTTCAACGCAGCATTCTACTTTTTTCAGGAAGAAAGGAAATACTTATTTTCTATTCTAAACTCCAAAAAATTCAGATCTTTCAAATCATGTCCAAACATGATTCGAAAAAACAGCAACTGAAGCTGGCGGCGTTATAATAATAGTACGCTCAGAATCTGAAGAATCAATTGCATTTTCAGATTCATCATCAGAAATAACACTGTTCCATGAATCTTCACAATCTGCTTTGCTTTCATTATACTGTCTGGTTCGTTTACCATACGCGTATATTCTTCCACAGAAAGGAAACATCTCAAACCAGCCATACTTTTATCCAAAATAGTCTAATCATTTCACTGTCGCACATTCCTTTAACACCCCCTCCCCCCCCAAAAAAAAATACTCTCTCATATATTCCTGTAATTCCCCAACGAAATCATTAAAAGCTAAAATCAAAAGGAGACCCAGAACTCAATTATAAATTTGTTGATGCTGCGAGAAGAGCTCTGTCTGTTTACTTTACAGAACCATATGTTTCAACACTCCAAATGGAGAAATAATTTATTGGATTCTGCTTGTGCCAAGGTCAAGCATCTGCAAAATACATTTAAGTTGCTTCCATGGGCATTTAACGCCATCTAGTAGACAAATAAATTCAAAGGAAAACGTTTCACATAGAAACACCGATACGTGCCACTCGGCGTTTAGGGTAAAGTTCTCTCCGGCACCAGTGCGTGCCGTACGTCCTTGAATACAAGCTCGCGGGCGGCACGCGGGCGTGCCAACCGTCGCAAAAGGGTTAAGGAAGGTGGTCCAATTCTTAGCTCAGACTGTATTATCAAGTGGTGCATGCTAAGTTTCTGTGGTTTCCCAAGCATGTAATGTAAATGTGGAGCCATTCAGGTAAGGCATCCCTCCTTTAGCAGCATAGCCATATTTAGCCTTTGCCTAAAAGATTTCCCTTCTTTGTGTCAGTAGTTAATATTCAAGTTGTTTTGTGAAATAAAAACAATGTCAATGAATGTTTATAAAATATTTGTGATTTTGCAAATTTTCTGTGACTATTCTGTTTCTGTTAGAAGGAGTTTTGATTGTAAATACTGTAACTATTATTTAAATTTCTGTTAGTATTTGCATTCAAAACTCCATTTCATAAACTATAAGATGTTATAGAATTAATTTTTAATACTATAATCCCATTAAAGTAATAACATGTTATTATATTTACTAAAAATAAGAAGTTTGCTCTACAAAAAGGAAAAGGTTCTTGAAGAACAATTAAACATATTAAATTGATTATTTACTTCTATTGCGCATAAGCTTTGTGTTAACACTAAAAATAATTCTTGAAATGTTTTTCTCTATCAAATTATTGAATAAAACAAGATTAAAGTCATACTATACATATTTACTATTTACAAGACAATAGAAAAAAGCAAGTCATAAACATCAGCAAATTATTAAAGTTAAAATCATAAAATTATTAAATATGGCTTTTCTTGGGAAATAAAAATATAAGTGCATGATAATTAGATGTGCTTTGCAGTTGTTTTCCTTCTGGGTCAGCAATATTAAGCAATTCATCAATTTATTCAGGAATAAAAAAATTAAATTTTACATTTTTCCGCATGAATATATTAATTTTTACTACAATTAATGGGAGAAACAGGCTTAGAAACAGTGTATGCAAGATTTCCAAGATTTTTCAAAAATTCAGTTATTCAAATTATGCTGAACATGGTACACAAATATCGATGACATTTTAAATTCAGAACTGACAGGCTGCACCTGCTACTTTTTGATCATTGTCAGTTCAGGCATTAGCTATCAAAAATAGTGGCACACAGTTTCACCTATCATATGCTTTTGCCACACTATAGGTATAAAGCAGTGATTGGAAAAACTACTTTTTTTTTTGTAATGAACTACAACTAGCAAAATTAAACACACATCCATAACAGAAGGTCTTTATTTCACTTCCTTAAGACGTATAAAAGTTTAAAACAAGCCATAGCGCTTTCGAGCATAAGTATGCTCTTCATCTGATGAAGAGCATGCAATGAAGAGAACTGCGGAAGCGATAGAGGTTTCAGCGTCATCAGTTAAAAAGATAAAACGTGAGGGGAAATCGCTTAATGACACTGAGATAAGTATTTTATCTATTTGAACAATTTACAATTATTGCTTAAAGAATACTTATGCTCGAAAGCGCTGTGGCCTGTTTTAAACTTTTATACGCCTTAAGGAAGTGAAATAAAGACCTTCTGTTATGGATGTGTGTTTAATTTTGCTATTTTAACATCAGACGTTATGCCAAATTATTTATTATGAACTACAACTACTTTATGACAAATGTAGTTAACTACAACTACTTTTTTAAAATGTAGTGACTGCAAACTACTTTTGAAATATAGTCACTATATAACTACTTTTATAAGACAAATTTTGCCACGGCTTCAACTTACATAAAAAGTTGAGGATATGGATATACCGTAGAAATATAACATACTTATTATGACGAAGTAAAATTTACTGATCAACTTACCAATCATTACCCTTTTATCCATTTCTCAAAACAGTAAAATGAAATAAAAGTATAAAATAAAATAAAAGTAAAAACTATTTATTTAAAAACATGTTTGTTCATTTTTAATAGAATTTGCATCTCAAAATTGCAATCAGATAAGCAGGATCTTTTGGAATATAACACATTTGAATATGTCTTTAAAAATGAACTTCATGAGACAGTAGCCTTCCTAATCCTGTAGCATCAAAAATTAGTTAGTTTCTCCTCATTCTCTCTCAGGAACCGGCATGTGCATTTGGCAGCAGAATGCATTGAGTTCTATTTCGTCTTATTTGGTATTATGAGGCGGGCACTTAGCTCTGAAGATATCTTGTCAGCTAAAACAATCAACATTTTTTATTTGTTCCAAAGCGCTTGACACTTTGTAAATCGTGTATCATTGCACAGAACTCTAAATTTCATACAAAGGAAGAAAGTGTTTTCACATGATATGTAGAATGGCACCTTATTTGTTTACTGAAGTAACATTAAAAGTAGCATCAAAACTCTATACAAACTAGTGATTTATTGTATCCCACTACTCGCTACACTACTTATTTTTAAAAGCAACATGTTACACTACAAACTATGAAAAAAAGTAGTGGCTACTGTAGTTTTGCTACTTGTAGCATGCTACTTCTGACCACTGGGTATAAGCAGAAAAGTAGTTATTGGCTACTCAATAAAAGTTGGTTACTAGAGGGCGATCTGCATTCAGTTACTATTGTAATCTTGAATGATTAGATGAAAATAATAATCTTTATATCATTACATTTTGCAATTTGTTATATTTTCTTGCTTTTATATCTATATTATATATATGAAATGTTTGTTCTCAGCATCCTTTGTGAAGTTCAAAGTGCAGTAGAATGGTGGCTGATGGTTACTTCGCCTTCTGTAGATGCTTCAACTGCTTCCTCTTCCATTTTGTCAAAGGGATTCTCAAGGCTAGATTTACAGATCATAAAGGTATCTAAGGATATTCCAATTGATATATTTGTAATCTGTACAATTGTTTATGGGATAAATGTTCTTCAAATTCTAAATCATTGTTTCTATGAATAATACAAAATTATATAATAGGATTACAATATTTTTTTAAAGAAAATATGCAGAATTTAAAGTTAGTGTTTAAAGTTAGTTTGAGTTTAAAGTTATTTAAAGTTAGTTTGAGTTTAAAGTTATTTAAAGTTAGTTTGAGTTTAAAGTTATTTAAAGTTAGTTTGAGTTTAAAGTTATTTAAATTAGTTTGAATTTAAAGTTATTTATTTTTTATGCTGTGGTATATACTCTGAATTCTGTTTTCCCCAGCATTGCTGTCTAAGTGACCTGGACTGTAGAATGGTATTTAAATGTTTATTCTTTAAAAATGTATTTGAAAATTGGCAATTGAAGTTTTTGATTTGGACATCAGTGAAAATGATAAATGTAAAGAAATTATATTAGAAATCATTAAAATGAATTAATTTTATCATAATTTATAAAAATAGGATTTACAGTGCATCACACAGCATATATGATTCATATAATCAACTAGAACAAATTACCTTTCTTCATCAGGGGTCATGAATAAGCAGGTGTATTGTATCCTGAGCAAGTGTAATGTGTCCTAAATAAGCTCCTTTAACCCTTTAAGCGTGTCATTTATTTCCCTTCACGCGCACTGCAGTGGGGAGTTTTTTTCTCCCATACCGTTTTCCCCATTGCTTGCTTGTTGAATAAGAAGATGTTTTACTGAAATAAGTATCAAGTAAATAAACATGCATAATAACAGATAAGTAAGTAAAAAACATACAATTCCAATTTTTAATTGTTCCTTTTGGTATGATAAATTTTAAAACATGGTATAACAAAGAGCAACTTCACAATCTGGACACCATATTCTGGTTTCTTTCCTAAGCGTCTTGCCAGTTTTATTAGAAGCATGACATACAACACATGCCTAGTTGGCTCTATTTTGCAAGGTGTGTTAAGTATATATTTATCAAAATGCCTCTGTAAGACGAAGAGGATGATTTTCATAACTTTGCCTTTCGGATTTTACAGCCATGTTGGTAGAATCATGAGATTTTTGTATTGCTTCCTCAATGATTTCAATTCTAAAGTCAATAAGTGTTATATTTCTGGATGTTACCTTTCTCTATAGAATAAAAGCATTGAAGGTAATTTGATCTAGCAAGTGCCTGGATATTTTTTTATAATAAACCTTTATCCTTTTTCATACTGTATCGTAATATGATAAATTTCATACTGTATCGTAATACGAAATACAAAGCTAACTAGAACTTGTATGAAATACTGTCTCCGATAAAATCTAGTTTGTAGGACAACTACTGTAGTGGGAGAAGATTGTAAACACAATTAATATCTTATACACTATCATATGACGAGTTATTTCCGTCAAAAATACAGGAGTCTTGGCTTTCAAAGTGCATGACGAGTCTACCTCGTCAACCATGTTTATCGGTAATGCAATGCAAGACGAGTTGAACTCATCAACAACGCTTAAAGGGCTAATTGTACTTGCAAATTATAATTATTGCACTCCAACATACCTGCAGTTCTGATTTTATCAATACAGCAGAATGAAACAAAACTCTGACATAGCATCCACTACACATGCATGCTAGGAAAGATATAACTGCAAGACATACATACTTTTGCAGTTGAGATTGCAAAAGTCAACTTTTATAGACCCAATTAAAATTCATAAAAAATTCAGAAATAAAGAATAAAATTAGAATGCAAAGATATCGCTCTATATTCATACCAAAAATTGTAATTGAGCGAATCCTCAATTCTTGGATTTAAAGAATAAAAATGAAATTGCTTAAAATATGCATATTTCAATGTATTTAAAAATATATAAATAAATATGGAAGAATTGTCCTACAGACTTGATTCAAAGCTTATTAGAAAGAATGCTTTTTGGTCTTTTCGATGGTGTCAAAAATTGTTGTTTAGAATTTCACTTCAACATAAAATAGCTAAGAAACTATTTCAAATTAAAAAAAATCTTGCAGAGGTACATTGTTCCAGGGGCCCAGCTCCTGTACTGAATTTCACAGCTGTCTGTAGCTTCGTTTTTTTTGTCCTAAATAAGCGCACACTACTTAAATAATGCAGATGGTGGGGTGGTATAGTAATATGCCACCCCCTCTACAAAATAGTCAACTCTCTAATAAAATTTACCTGGTCCACAAACAGTAAAACTCATATTTCGAATCTACAATAATAATTTCCCCAAAATGAGAGAGATTATCAAAGAAATTAAATATAATTTTCCAAGATATTGAACTTTCATTAATTTGGCATTATTTTCATCATTTTAGCATCCTTTTTTAAATGTTAGTACATTTCCTAAAAGTCACAAAGTTGGCAAAATATCGCCAAATTTGCCACCAAGCTTTACACACAAATGGACAGAGAGAAGGGCTTGTCTTATATAGTATTACTAAGCCAGAATAATGCTGCGGTGGTATTTTTGTATTTGACCAAAGTTATCTATAATAGTTTATCTTACGCTAATTTGAATACATATAAATAAGAGGTATTTTTTGTTTCTCTCTTTTCAGAAGCTTTCTAAATTATGTAGGAGTTAAAGACATCCAAGGTTTCAAATGTTCATCTTCCACATTAGTCTTCTGCAGTTAATGAAATATCATTTTGTATGTTTATTCGCTCAGAAATCATTTTATGCCATTTTTATTTGAATAGATAACTGTCATTTAATTTGATAGGATAATATTTTAATGAATTGTTTTAAGTGACATATTTTGTGATGTTTTTATGTGTTTAATACTGTGAGTCATGTCTAAAATATTGATTGTGCAGGTTGGAAGCATTTACGTTCTGAAAATAATTTTGTATTCTAAAGCTTTACTCAATAATATTTTAGGTTTGTGCTTTTATTGTAGAATAGCAGAAATACCTGGTGTTGCCCACAACAATACTTAAATAACATTGATGCGACATAAAATGTGAAATATTATAATCGTAAATGTTTATAAACAGTTTAATAAACTAAAAAAAATGCATTTTTGCATTTACTTTCTGAAAACAATTTTGTATTCTAAAGCTTTACTCAATAATATTTTAGGTTTGTGCTTTTATTGTAGAATAGCAGAAATACCTGGTGTTGCCCACAAAAATACTTAAATAACATTGATGCGGCATAAAATGTGAAATATTATAATCGTAAATGTTTAAAACAGTTTAATAAACTAGTAAAAAAGATGTAAATCTTTTAAACCTCTTTCAAATTATAAATATTTATATTCAGACAAAAGGATATTTTAATACTCTTTGTGTCATAGGCAGGTATAGGAGGATAAAACTTAAATCAAACACATTCCTTTGACTAAGTCTCATATTTATTGAAGAAAATAAAATCTAATTTGATCATGTATTTTAGAAGATACTTAGTTTCAAAACATATTTTTATGTTTTTACTTTTATATATGAACCCAGTGCAAAATTAAAAATATTTTGAACTATAAACCTGCGCATTATTATGTTTAACAAATCAATTAAAAAAGTGTGTAAATCCATTGAACTGTTCTCAACCCGGCCATCCAAACAGATACCTTACACCTTAGGGTAGGTCGGACGGCCTGGGTCGAAAAACTGTTCTCAAATTATAAGTTATGTCATGACAGTCAAACACAAAGAAACAGTTTTTAATTCTTGTTATTCCATGCTTCACTCTAGGGGGATTGAGACCTTGTTGAGAGAGAGAGAGAGAGTGTTTTGAAAATACAAATTAATTGTTTAGTTATTTTATGTTGAAGCACAACTATGAGCAATTTTCACATAAATTGATTTCTTAGGTTCTCATTGGAAAGATCAAAGAATATTTTTTCTAATGATCTTTGAATTAATTCCTTCATATTTATTTATTTATTATTAAATACATCGAAATATGTATGCTTTATTCTTTTGTTTTCTGATTTCACTGCATTAGAGAAAAAAATTAGTACAATTCTATAGTTTTACAAGGATACGTGTGTATATTTTTGCATTCTAAACAAAAAAAGAAATAATTATTTTATTAATCTATTTTCTAATTTTTTGTGAAATTTTCAACCAAATGTATAAAAATCAAAATTTTCAATTCCATTCTTTCTCCAGTTTGCTGAGTGTTGCTATAAAGAAAAGTGAACTTTCTGCATGGTAAATAGTTGCATGCCACTACATATGCATTGAAACTGAAGGATTTGGATTGAAACAAAAGGGGGAATGATTTTAGTCCAAAACAGTCGATTTAAAAATTGAGTGATGTTATCTGTATCTGTATTTGTGTAGCGGGTGCATATTTAGGACCCGGGCAATGCCTGGAAATTCATTTTAATAAAGAAAAAAAACCTAATAATTTTAGACTGGATAAAGGAGACCTTAATAATGCATTTCAATTAAAGTCACTGGTTTTTTTTATGTGTTATTAAAACATTTAGAACTGCTGAGTCTTGTCCTCTGAATTCAAGATAAATGTTATATAAATATTGTTATAGTTTTCAAGGTTTAGTTATAGAGTGTTGAATAATATTTTTTGTTGAAATATTTGAGCATTTAGAAATACAGGAGGTGCTACTTACTGTGATCACATTGGATCCTGGACTATTTAATGACACTAACCAAATGATAACATTAAACAGCAAAACATAATTTGCTCAATAAACATTGATGCAATGGAACAAATTTAATGAAAATGTGTTAAAAAAATGAACATGCACACTTAAAGGCTTTATTAGCAACAAAGGCTCAAAACAGCAGATATTTTTCACTTTCCTCTATTTCATCATTTGCTATCTCTTTTAAAAAATTAGCATATTCAAAACAGTTCTTAATTGTCTTTTTTGAGACTTTGTCTTATGATATATTCAGCAAATGTACGGCATAAAAAAGGTTGCTTTTTCTTATTGTCATCCATTTGGAAGAATGTCACATCAAAGAAATTTATATTTAATTCTTTCGGGACGGCGGCATTCCGGAGCTGTCGCGGCCCAAAGGACGACGCGCTTCGCTTCCGAACTGGTCGAAAAGGACGGCGCATTTTTTGCGCTAAGCCTAACTCTCGAAAAAAATTCACTAAAAATCACCTATTCAACACAGAAATCTACTTTTTACAGGAATAGAAGAAATATTTATGTTCTATTTGATGTATAATTTTCATACAAATCTGAATACAAAATACTCGTTAGTTGCTCCCATTCTTTTATCCGAAATAAACGAATAATTTCACTGCCTCTAAAACCCAAACAAAAAAAAATACTCTCTTATATCCCTATGATTCACCAACGAAATCATAACGCTGAAATAAAAATAAAAACCGAAACTCAATTATAAAATTGTTGATGCTACGAGAATTGCTCTGTTTGTTTATGTTACAAAATGATTTTCACCGCTCTAATTGGAGAAATAATTCATTCGATCCTCTTCTGCCAAGGCCATGCCTCTGCAAAATGCATTGAAGTTAGTTCCATGGACAAGTAACGCCATCTAGTTCACAAATTAAAACGTTCTGCGTAGTGGCACTTATACGTGCCACTATCCGCTTGCGGTAAAATTTCCTCTGGCCCGAGTGAGTGCCGCTCGTCTTTGAATGCATGTTCGCATCTGGCACCTGGGCGTGCCGTTCGTCGCGAAAGGGTTAAGTCTCATTGCGCCACTCCAAGAAATCGAAATCAACCTGCCATGCTGATTATGTAAGTTTAAGAAGAAGAATCATATGGCCTGTCTGAAACATTTAGATCACATTAAGTGGAATTTTTGATTATAATAACCGATGATTATTGTATATAACTTGTATACAACCAGGCAAGGCTTTGGCAATGTGATAACAATAATTGCTGAATGATTCTATTATTCATGATCACAAAAAGTGGTGTCTACTGTATTTAAAATGTATTATATGTGCTATATTTCATTACATGTTTTCAGTGCCAATTATCTCCAATCTATTCATAATCTACAATTTGTTGATTTTTTTTTTTTGTTATTGTATTGTGTACTTTTAATTTTTTCTTGTATTTTTATGCATTTTATTTTTTGTATTCAAATGTACTATGTTTCAAATGTACCATATTGTCATAACGTATATAATGAAGTTTAAAAATCATTTCAAACATTAAGCATGGAATTGTTTGATCTTTAATGTAATTTTTATACCCACTTAATGCACTCAATCAATACAAAGATTTTCCGATCCCATCCCAATAAGTTATGTTATGTATGTTAATGAATATAACCATAAATGTGTCAGATACATATTCCTATAGAATTATGCTCTTTCATTGAAAATATTGTAGAAGGCAATAATTGTTTTTTCTTTTCTTCAGGCGTTAATTTAAATATATATATATATATATAGTTGTTGCTAAATTAGCCAATCATACTGCGGTTGCTAAATTATCACTCATACGGCGAAAAACAAGATATAATTTTTTTCAATCAAGCGTAATCTTTTATTGTTTCACCTACAAAGGACTCAAGGACTTTGACTCAAAATCAATTTGGAACTTGAAATTTCATACAAAGTTAATTTTGAACAAATTTTTCTGCAAGAGTCCACAAATGGATAGTATTATCTTTATTTTAACAATTGCCAATCTATGGTTTCCTCAAAATGTATAATATTTAATTTTTTAATAGAGCTGGTAGTGGAAGCTTCTGTAAATGCATCATCCTCTATTGTTTTTAATTCTGATTTTGCTAATTCAATATATTGCTGTAAATTAAACCCTAATTTTTCAATGTCTTCATGATTGCATGCGTTTTGGACGAGAATTCTGAACTTCAATGGTGGTATAAAAGAGAAACCAATTATCGTAATAATTGCTTAGGATTGTTTTGCTGCATGTTCTTTATTGTACATTTCATCTATTGTATTTACTGCACACTTTTTATCTTCCATCACAAGAATAATACTTATGTTCCTCATATACCTAAACCCTTAAAAATGATGATTCCTACATTCACTCAAGTATGTTAAAATGGCTATGATTCTATAATAGAATGTGTGTTGACACAGTTATAGTTAAAATCATTGAGGGGATATTTTTCCTCCATCCTTTTGTTATAATTTAAGGTTGCTCCATCCTTTTGTTTAATTTAAGGTTCCTTTTGTTTTAATTTGATAAAATAATTAGAAATACTGCTAATATTTTTATAAAATAAATGCATTGCTTTCTGATAAATATAAGAATTACTTCTAATTATTTTATCAATTTTTTTAAAAAACACAATCCTTTCTCTATTTAGCATCTATACTTGGCAAAATAGTGAGGAGAAAAATCTGAAAAACTAAATGGTCTTGGGGGATAGGGGGTATATTCTATAGGTTAAAGTGGGAAAAATAAAACATGTGCAGGAAAAAATACCCTTTTAAAGTGAGGAAATACATACATAATACATTATAGTTGGATATAACAAACAGTATTACTTCCTCTACATACATCATGTATAGAGAAAGTATTATGACTCTGTTGAAAATTTTAATTAAAGCTTTTGATAAATTTATATGTTTTAAGCATCTGAATTGGAATGGAACCTTTTTGACATGAATACCGCAACCTTATTGATTATAAATGCAGTCAAGCATTTGAAATCCCCCAATTTTAAAAAATATTTTTTGAATAAATAAATAAATGAAACAATCAGGACAGTCAATCATGTTAAACAGTTATTTGATCTTGATTTATCTGATTCTATCTGGCACTCGTTTTCTAAAGATGGCATTGAACTTTTCTCGAGATTACATGTTTTTCAAATAAATGTATCAAAAATGTTACATAAAGTTAAAGAAGTATCACGTATTATTAAATAAGTCAGCTTTATGTAATATTATGTGACAATCAAACTGGTCATTTGTAGTCCGAGCATTCATAGTATCATAGTATTGGTACCAATCATTCTATGTATTCTGCCAATCATTTCTTGCCGATTTGGTTTTATGTCTTTTCATTTCTCCTCGCGGAGATGGAAACTTTTCTCCTTCAGCTACATATGCTATTCTAAAGCAGAAGTCGAACTTGCTTGAATAAGTGAGGTTGTTCTTCTTGTTTGATTTGAAGAAGAAGGCTGTTTTGTCATCAAAACCGAGTGATACTCATATTTTTTACTGTATGCTGTAATTATATGAAGTTTTTGTACGAAACTTTGAAATATGCTAAATTCATGAGGTTGTTAATGAACTTTCTGTATAATTCATTCAAGAGAAGAGTCTAATTTTTTAATACTTTTATGTTTCAATGCCAGCTAATTCATCAGATTTCACTTATATTAGGTGTTTTTTATTTAAATACTAACGATACTTTGATTTAGATTTTACATGATTTTATTTGTTTCACAAAGTCACTTAAACGTAAAGTTCTAAATTTTAATTCTGTTATTCTATAACTCAGTATAAATAGAACACAAAATAAATGTTCTAAATATATGAAAAGAATTCATTACAATGTGTAAAGAAAGTCATGTGCTGTCCACATAAGATTTTTATTTATCTTCTTTTCCAGTGCCATTACTGGACTCACACATTGATGCATTGGAATTGATGCAAAATGCAATTTACGTTACTTTATTTTAAAGATGATAATAGAACTTAAAGTGGTATTATCTGTGCAAATGCTTATTTGCTTTTATACGTGATGTGTAATATATTTTTAAAAACATAAAATTTTTCATTAAAAATCACTTGTATAAGTATTCATTGTCTTCTTTTTAGAAATAGCCAAATATGTATTGAGTTATGCTCACTGTTTTTAGTTTATAGAATTATTATAATATGTTTTTATTGATTGTATGCAAATAAAGTATTTTTATATTATGCTTGCTGTTTTCTTATAGAATTATTGTACAGTAAAGCAATATTTATATACTTTTCAAGTGACCATTGAAAAAAAATGGAATAAACATAAAACAAAATTTGAAGATCATCTACAAAGGGACAGGCAGCACTTGTAAATCAGCTTCATTATATTGTACATCTTTATGGTATATATATATATATATATATAATTTAATCTCTTATTTCATTCTTTATTCTTATTTATTAGGAAACAATAATATGCCTTTTATGAAATACATATGATAGCAAAGCATTTTGAGAAAATATAATTTTCAGAAAAGTAATTTTTTTTTTCTAAAAAAGTATTAATTGTTTTAAAGTTTTTGGTGAGTCTGTCGAAATTGTGGCACATAGCATGTTTTCTTGCTGCCATTGCAGATATCTACTTTTTATCCTGACTAGCATATAAAAGTCATGAAACTGGTACTTAAATTCTATTATTTGTAATGGAAGCACAATCCTAAGTTTGGGAATGCCGTCTATATGCAGATTCTGTTTGTATGAATTTGGCTAAAGTTCAGTCTCCATAGAGGTTCACAAAATTGTGTCCCATAGCCAGTTTTTTTTATGTCATTGCAGGCATTGGTTATTCCATGCTGATGGGCCTATAAATAGCATGGAACCAGTAATTTTAAGAACGCTTTCTAAAGGGGTGTGACAGCTCAGTGGTTAGCACGCAGGGATTGCACTCGGACGACCCAAGTTCGATTCCCGGCTCTGCTCAAACTGTCCCAGTGTTTACGGAGTATGGGCATGTTAAATAAGTGAATTTGTAAGTCCTTTCGAGAGGTTGGTGGTAGAGGAAGGAGGGTAAGGTCCCTGTGGATGCCACCCCCCAATAGGTTCCGATCTAAATTCAGTGGTACTTTCTGACCATTAAACAGATGCCTTACACCTTCAGGTAGGTCTGGGTTGAAGAATGCCATCTATAGGTGGGTTCTATGACTACATTCTTAACAGGTTCTGAAGAATCTGCTTTTGATTCACCATACATCATTTAGTATGAAATTTTATTTCTTGCTTTAATTTTTTTGCAAGCATCCCGAAGAAAAGCTGTTTGTTCTTCAGATTGATGTGCATATTTTCAATTTAAATAGAATTGCATTGAAGAAATAACTATTGAATTTAAACTTTATGGCTTCATTTGAGTTTGGGTCTTGGTGTAAAATCCGAATGCAAAAGACATATATATATATATATATATATATATATATATATATATATATATATATATATATATATATATATATATATATATATACAGCTTGTCCCCAAAACATTGACCTTGGCTTTTATTCCTTAAACATTGATCTTAGACATATATAATGAATTACAAATTTGCGTAAAAAAAGGTACAGCATTCTGTGAAATCAATTAAAATTTTCAAGGGAATTAAATTTTAAGAAATACAAAATTTAAATTTTTATACGGCCCCCGTACAAAAAACATTTCCAATGAGTAAAATGTACCCATACACTAATAAGGTGATGTACAAAATTTCAGTATTTTATCATAAAAAGTTCCAGAGATATGAAAAGACAAAAATGCTGACTTAAACCACTTTTCAATGCATCGACATGGGTTCTCTGAAGGGTCATATCATGTCAGCAGATCGCGTTTCAGGGGTTATACACAAATTACGAAAGAAAACAATGATTACATAAATAATAATTTTGCTATTTATTGGTACAAAAGTATCTATGCTGTATAGAAATAATTACTTTACACAAAGATTACAAAGCTTGTTCAAAATGTTTTCCATCCATGCCAAAGATCCATTAAAGATAAGAGGCAGATATTATTTGCCTATCATATATTTCTGCGTTGCATCATTTTCACTCTTGCTGTAAACATTTACATTTTAATTTGTGATTAATCCCTCACCAACTTTGTTTAAACATATCTCTAGGACTTTTATGATAAAATGCTGAAATTTTGTACATCATCTTATTAGTGTATGGGGCACATTTTACTCATTGGAAATGTTTTTGTACGGGGCCCGTATAAAAATTTAAATTTTGTATGTCTTCAAATTTAATCCCTTGAAAATTTTTATTGCCTTCATAAAATTCTGTACCTTTTTTTTACACAACTTTGTAATTTATTATATATGTCTAAGATCAATATTTAAGGAATAAAAGCCGAGGTCAATGTTTTGGAGACACCCTGTATATATATAATTTTTAGAATGATTTTGACCATCTACCTAAAATATTTTAACAATAAATGATATAGGAATGTCTGGGTGCAACGTTTGCTACCGAGGTACATAAATGATTAAGACATAGAAATAAGATGCTGCAATTTTTTTACTGCAATATGTTTTTACGACTATTTTTCTGAAACAAAATGTTTTTATAGCTTTTTTATTTTTTCCTGGCGCTTCATTTAAATTAACACAATAATTGTTGAAGATTTCTAAAAATTTAGAAAACAGTCAAATATTATTTTCGTATGATTTTTACAAATGGTTGATTCATTTGGCCCACTCACGGGCCTTTCCTTATAAAGTTATGTGGGTCCTTAAGGATTTTCCCAAGAAACCTGTATTTACTTGTCATTCCTGTTGACAGGTGTGAGAACGATGTTCTTCTTTGACCCAGACTATCCGACCTGTCCCAAAATGTAAGGTAATCTGTTTGGATGACTGGGAAGTGCCACCCAATTTAGATCCCACACCACCCAATTTAGTGCCACCCAATTCAGACCGACCCCAGTGGGGTCGGTCTGAATTGGGTGGCGTTGAAATAGTTCAATGGACGCCGTCGACTGGCGCCAAGTGGCGATCCATAGTTCGAATAATGAATGGAGCATGATTTCTTTACAGGAATTTGAATGCATCAGAAGGTTGAGTGGAATTCCTAATTTTTTAGAAAAATATCGCCTCTGAATAGTTTAATCTGTTACATGTTTCTGTGCAGATCCCGACCTCCAGAGAAAGAAAACAAGAAAGATCTATCATGCATAAAGCACTGATTATGAAACACTTTCCAACTGAAATGCAGTTTTATTTAAACATCTTTAAAATGCGATACATTCAGCTGTGATGTTTTTAAAATTATCACAATACTACAATAATTCATTTTACTTATAAACGTAAAACCATGGAGGTAAAATTACTTTCTAACTCCATGCTTAAAACTTCATCAAAAAAGCGATCAATGGAATCGTCTGCTTCTCTATGTAAAATGAATGAATGTTTTATTCATATTGGCTATATTGCAAACTCTAGAGCTAAATAATTTTGCGTTAAAGAAATTCAACAATTCTTATACAACTCATCTTACAGCTTGATGTGTTTACATTCTCTATACGTGAAAGTTAGGCTTCGTTGTAGAAATGATCCACGTTTGATGATCATTTAATTTTCAAAATATTGTAATTGCGTTAGCGCAGTATATAGATGCACAGAAAAAAAAATAATGCTGTTTTAGGACGGATGCAACACTAAATATAAATTAAAAAGAACTTTAAAAATCACGATTTTGACACAAGATGGATGCCATATTTTATTTTGAAGTGGTTCACGTGATCTTTTCATATAATATGGGTGCAATTAATATTTTAATTTTTATTTAAAAAACTACCGAACATATTTTACTGAAATTTTTTTTTTATATATTTTATGAGATAATTTGAATATCTCCTAAAATTTTCGGAGCAGTTTGTGAATTTTAAATTCGCTTAATAAATGTTTGAAAAATTAGGTCCCATAGGGTTCAATGTATTTCATTTTTTCAACCCGGGCTTAATCCAAAACTAATTGGATGATATTCATTTACATTCCCATAGGTCTCAGAGACCGTTTGAATACCATATTAAAATTTTCATAAATAAGGATTTCATTTTGATAAATTCATTTTTACGGCAGTTATCGTACGAACGGACAGACAGAATGAACAAAGTCATAAACACTTTTCAACTATGTTGTAAAGTGTTAAAAAAGTAAATTGTTTATTTTTCTTTACTTTTCATTTTATTGTTATTACTTTAAGACAGCACAGTGGGTCAGCGTGGCCCCATTTGTGGCTCGCCAACTAGCATAAAATGGCGCGAAATCAGTAGTCATTTTCCACTCTCGGTTTACTTGGATACGCTTGAAGGCCAAAACGTGATCTACATTGACGGGTGATTTTTTTTTTTTTTCACGTGATTTCATTTTGAGCCATTCCCTTTTACTTTCTATGGGAAAACTAGTTACATCAGAGGGAGAAGGATGAATTAAAGAATGAATGGATATTTTCTCAAATTTGATTTCTTTTTGCTGCTTATAATCAGGCAGTCTTTCAGGACTTTTTGGCCGGGGAGGGGGCAAGTTTTCTATTTGCTCTATATAAATATAAATAGAATCACATAAATAGAATATAAATATAAATATAAATAGAATCACATGACTAGAATATAAATATAAATATAAATAGAATCACATACATAGAAACTAAGTTAATATAAAATGTCTCCGGGGGGGGGGGTGAAAGCCCCAGGCCGTCCGGCTCGTCCAGAGGACTTGGAGCAACAAAACCCCGGGGGGGGGGGGGTGAAGTTCCCCCGGATGGATACCTGAAAGAAACACTGCTCATAAATAATATGAGACATTGTTCTAGAGAAAAAAAAAATAACAGATTTCCACTTTTAGCTGTGGCAAAAGTAAATGAACAAAAATTCTGAAATATTTTTCAGAGATACATCAACTCAATTTAAATAAAGTAAAAAGAACACGGAAACTTCAGGTTAAGTAGAAAAATAGGGGCATAATAAAATAGGTGTGGGGTGAAGTTACAATTAGAACCCAAAATATTCGAGTGGGATATAAAAAAATTGAGCTCATAGAGACTGAGAGAAATGTATTTAAATTTTGCAGTCAATAAAGGATGGGAGCTGTAAAAACACCCATTGTTGACTTTTTTTATTTGTTGGAAAAGTAATAAACAAACACATATCTAATATATATATATATATATATATATATATACTACATAATAAATAGAAAAGGAAAATGAAGAATGACGTATCAAAATTTCGCCGGGGGAGATTGTGACCCCCACTTCCCGGTTTAGCCAGCTTTATGTCATGACGACACTCCCGGAAGGGGATACAATGTCGCCAACCAAGTACATATACTTAAAAGTACAACCAAGTACATATACTTAATACTTTTAAGTATATGTACGTGGTTGGCGACATTGTATCCGCTTCCGGGAGTGTCGTCATGACATAAAGCTGGCTAAACCGGGAAATGGGGGTCACAATCCCCCCCGGCGAAATTTTGATACAATGTCATTCTTCATTTTCCTTTTCTATTTATTATGTAGTATAGAAATGTACTTGTTTGAGCAGCTTAGCGCCTTTGGGTATATTTTCAGTAAATTGTTTTAGATGAGATAAAAGTTATATCGATATGTATATATATATATATATATATATATATATATATATATAATTCTATCCACACCACTAATATTTTCAAAATCTGCCAGTACTTCCTCTTTTCATCGACCATGCTATATATGGTCACTAATCTTAACTTCTGCATAAACTTTCTCATATGAAACTGTTTCTTCATCACATTTTTAAAGCATAAAGAACGTGAAGGCAGTATGTGCCCCATGTCGTCATATCCCTCCTCCTCCGATGTAACTGCACATTGTGTGAACTAACTCAGACTGCATTGAGATGTCTTGAGAGCTAGCTGGTCGACGATCAGGAGTTTTGCCGGTCTATGTAACAAATGATATGTTTCGAGTGTCATATAATAAAGTACATTTTTGGTAACCGAAAAAGTCTTTTCACTGGACTATTGTAGCCTATATTACATATATTATTACTATTATTATTATTATTATTATTATTGTTATTAAATGCATTGTTCTCATTTAGGTGTCACAATGAATAACAATTTCAAAGGGTTATATTACAAGATTGGATTCTAAAATTTATTAATTTGATTAACAATAGTTTATTTTTTTTTATCAGATCAAAGAGAATTTATGCAGGTTTGGGCATTGTGCTAAATTTTCTATAACAAAATTAATAAAACTACAGCTGAATTCTTATAATATCCTATTACTAAATATGCCCTGCTCTGAAAATTTGAGAAGTTTTCATAAAATATTCGTTTGTTTTGTCACGGAACTACACAATTGTCATATTTTTTAGATAAAACTTGTAGATTTTTTAATTTAACATTACGAAAATTTATTGATTTTGTCGAAATTGTGTTAAAAAACCACAATCGCTCTATGAAAATTCACTTGTAATGTTATTAGAATATTCTGCAAAGAACTGCTTTTAATTAAAGTAACAAATTTATAGGGGGTGCTTTGGTACCCCCTGACCCCCCTAAATATGCCTATGTAGACAGCTGTTTATTGTCTTCCATATACAGCATTACCACTATTAGGACGAGTTCAATAAGCGCGAAACTCGATTTAGGACACTTTTTGATTAGCAACCAATTTTCGATTAGCACGAAATTCGATTCAGCGCAGTTTATAATTAGCAACCAAATTTCGATTAGTACGAATCACAATTTCGATGAACGCAATTTTTAGCTAAGGCCTAAAACTGAAAATTTAAATGCAAACTGTTATTCAATTGTTAAAAGATTTGCAGTCGAAGTAAAGGCGTTTAATTGCATTATAACTACGCTTAATAACATGCAATGTGTCAAATTGGAACGAGGGCGACGTGGAGAAATAAATATTCAAGGTGATTTAAAGAAAACAAATATCTGGTTAATGAACAGCGCGTATAGATTGGAATGATTATACCATTGTGCATTGTTTATGTATAATGGACAATGCAGCGAATAGACAATAGATTATTTCTCAGAACTACTAGGTATTTAATTTTAAATAACATGTGTAAAAAATTATATACACGGGTAACATAACGTAATTTCATTAAAATTAAGTAAACATTTGCAACAGTAGAGACTTCCATGTTCTGTTAAGTACTGTATAATTCCTTACAGACTAGAAGCTTATCAAATACGAATGTATGAAAAAGTCGAGTTGAGTAGAACTTCGTCAGACGTTTTACATACAGAGTTAGTTCCCAGCAGGGCCGTTCATAGGGGGGATACCACTCGAAAGGACGGGCGGTGCTCCTTTTTTTAGGAGGTAGGGGATGGCATGAAATATTTTTAAAGAAGGGAACATATAATATGGAGGGGTTTCGCAATTTGTATGAGTGCCCCAGGGTCGCCCCATAGGAGGCGGACACCTTTGGAGTGGGAATTTGCGGACATCAGGGGAGCACAGCCCTATAATATCTTCATTTTTAGGCAGGGGAAGACATGAAAGATTCACAAGGTGGAAAAATAAAATATGGAAGGGGAGAGGGAGGCATGAAAAATGTTTGTAGGGGGTTCGTGATAAATGTTTGTAGGGATCTAGAAATTTGTATGGGTGGCTTTGTTCCTAGTACAGTCTTTAAAGCATTCGAATAGTGGAATATTCGAACAAATTCGAGAAACGGAATGAGAGAGAGATCGCTGGATGTACGCGTTATGTCTATTTATAGTAAATTCACCATACAAGGTCGAATAAAATTGACTGGCAGAATTGAAGAAGTTCGGAACAGGAACTCGGCAGCAGAGCGAGACAGAAGAAAAATGTTGGTTACAAAGCATTTATTTCCTTATTAGTAGGAATCGACATAAGGAATGCACAAACCGCGCATATGGAAGACAATAAATATCTGTCATACCTTGTTGCTAGACGCGCAGCAACACCATAGTACTGTGCAACGGTGGTCAACGATTCACAATCGTATGTAAATAAAGACAAAAGCTCATCTGTGGGAAAAGGTGTCACATGCAGAACCGGACGTGTGATTTGCTGCACTTGTTACGACTCCTAATTAATGGTGTCTTACTTGTTCGATCAGTGAAGCATGACGTGTTTATTGTCTTCCACATGCGCGTTTCTGATGTCGATTCCTACGGATTAGACAATTGTCTACAACTTTGTAACTGATACTTTGCCTTCCAATTTGATTTGTTGATGATTTCTTGCTCTCAACTTCTTTAATTCTCCGCCAAGGGCGCTGGTAATCACTTTTATTTGATCGAGCATGGTCACTTTACTATAGATATACCTAACATGCAACTCAGATCAGAGACCTTCCATTCTAAAATTATTGGGGGTTTTCATGGGCGCCCATAGGGGAGGGCAAGAGCCCCTTACTAGACGTTCAAGGTCACAAAGGTGGTCATCAAGCTAAATATGTTGAACATAAAAGAACATTTTTTTAAAAATATGCTTGAGTTTGTTCCTCCTAGAAAATGGTGTATGGGCGCCCATGGGGGTATTTAAAACCTTTCCAAGAAACCCTGCATAAATGGCAATGAATTGAATCAAAGCCACAACAATTCTGAAAAACTTACATGCTTGGTGCGCACTGATAAAGGCTCCGTATTGCGTCAGCCCTTATGTTCTTCTATCATTACATATTAGTAAGACATCCTTTTCTTTGCTCCGGGGAGTATCGCAGTTTACCGTGACCCATTTGTTCACGGTGTCAAAAGTTTACCAACTTTGTTGGTCAAACGTAGTTCAAACTTCTTTAAAAAAAAATAATGCCTAGACATCAGTTGGCGACCGAAATGATGAACTTGTGAATATTCTGTTTTCATGGGTAGGAATTTGGAGAAAAAAATGATAAGCGTGTGAATATTCTGTTTTCATGAGTAGGAATTTGGAGAAAAAAATGATGAGCGTGTGAATATTCTGTTTTCATGGATAGGAATTTGGAGAAAAATGATGAGCGTGTGAATATTCTGTTTTCATGGGTAGGAATTTGGAGAAAAAATGATGAGCGTGTGAATATTCTGTTTTCGTGGGTAGGAATTTGGAGAAAAAATGATGAGCATGTGAATATTCTGTTTACATGGGTAGGAATTTGGAGAAAAAATGATGAGCATGTGAATATTCTGTTTTCATGGATAGGAATTTGGAGAAAAATGATGAGCGTGTGAATATTCTGTTTTCATGCGCAGGAATTTGGAGAAAAAATGATGAGCGTGTGAATATTCTGTTTTTATGGGTAGGAATTTGGAGAAAAAATGATGAGCGTGTGAATATTCTGTTTTTATGGGTAGGAATTTGGAGAAAAAATAAAGAACGTGTGAATATTCTGTTTCCATGGATGGGAATTTGGAGAAAAACTTATACCCAGTTTTTCACCAATACTTAGTTATATGTTGATTGCGATAATTTTTTGAAAAAAAGAAATAGCATAGCTTTATTATGCTATTACTTTCTCTGCAGCGTTTTGTATATGTACATTGAAAGTATTGTGACGAGATTGAAAGTTTAGTATGAAGTTTTACGGCAGATTTACACATTTCGAACATTCCTGAGTACGAATCGAACGTTTTGGGAATGATAGTGATGTGTATGCGAGAAAGATTTACGGGGATAAATGGGGATTTATGGGGATAAGATGTATCGAGAAATTGAGCAATTTGAACGAAATTCGGTGCGAACAACCTTATTAACGTTAAGAGATCAAAATATGGGAAAGGCTGCATTTTATTGAAATATTTACTCCATCCCTTTCCCTTAAAAACAATATATCTATCTACCTATGTAAAAGTATAACATAAGTATAACTTTAATATTTTAGTATAGTAGTATAACTTTAATATTTTAAGGAGCTTCTGTTAAATTATAAACATCGGATTGCACGTCAATTTTTTTTTTTTTATATCGCAATAGGAAAATCGGGAAGGTTTTAAACGTACCGAAAAGTATATATATTTTAAAAAATCACGAAAATCCGTCTATTAATCATATAGATTCTCTGCAAAGTTTGCTTGAAAAAAAAAAAAGTCTTTCCGATGGTGGTAGGATGTAAACTCTGTGATAATATTTTCGATCGCTAAGGAACTAATTTGTGTAAATATCGCTTAAAATCGGACTAAATCGTGCTAAAACATAAAATAACTAAAAAACTAATTCGAATAAAAAATATATATATAACGCCAAGGTGCATCTTCCCGGGTCCTGAAGTGCCGGTGTACCAAATTTCATGACCGTACGAGATTTCCCGCTACAAGTCGCACGCACAGACAGACACACAGAAAGACACACAGAAAGACACACATACAGAAACACACTCGGAGATATATTTTCTTTTATTAAGATTTACACTTGAAAGAAAATGGCGTGGGAGAGAAAACCCATTTGTGATAATAGCATTCTTTCTCGATTTATCGTCTGACAGACAGCATACATACATATACATAGAACGTTTTTCCCAAAGGGTTCTTAATCTGTTCCAAAGGTCTTAATGCCTTCTTATCCATTAAAATATCGACAATTTTATGGGAATATTTTCTATGATGTAATCATGAGAAAAGGAAAATGGAATAATAACAACGTTCGATAATCTATTAATAGTACCAAACATTCGGATATATCGATAATAAGCATTGCGTCATTTGCATTTTTGAACTAAAAATATCGGCTCAAAGTTTACCAGGATGTACAATTTTGATAGTGTCGATCAAAATGACCAAGTGTTGCCAACAAATGTGAAAAGACTGGTTATCAGTTTGCGGATGTTGGTTGTAAATGTGATGCGAAGGATCCGTCATCCACTTTTGGTTTTTGAGAGCTTGAGTGAAAGATAAACATCCGGATATTACTGTTAAAAGTATTTTTAGAAACACCGGGATCAAAGTGTAACATCTGGTTCAAGCTCTGGAAAATTATAGCGTTTGAGCCTATACAGAGCCCCCGACTTACAAGTGATGGTGTCTAGGGCATTTATTATAAAAAATGTTTATTGAGATTTAACTGGGGGAGGGGGGGACACGTTTTAAATAGCTAGTCGGTTTTATTTTAGAAAACGTAATGATTTTTGAGTCATATAATGACACATCTTTTAAGTTATGAATATTTTTTATTCATTTGTATGGTTACAGTTTGTACCTTCGATAAATCGATATGACCTTCGATAAATCGATATTTTATATCGAACACATACGATACTTACTGTGCATCAATACAATAGTTTTCGATACGCATCGTATCAACAATTTATGATCACATTTTCTGATTAGTGATTTTATTTTTACTCTTCCCGACATAGAAAATGTAACACCATGAAGCTTTGGCCGTATAATTATGCAAAATGCGAGACAAACGCAGCTGGCCGATGTATGCAAATGATCTGAAATGCAAGTAGGTCACGTGATTAGAGTGTGGGATTAAAGGGATGGAAACAGCGGATGTCAAACAGTTGTTACTGTCTGTTGTCTACGGAAATCCGTTTTTCGTTTCAGAAGACACGTGTTGTTGAAGAAATGCCTGGCCGACGGCGCCGAAGTCCGTTTCAATACTTGGACGATCGTGCGAGGAAATTCATTTTAGGCCTACGCACTGCTGGGTGGTCGTACCAGAGTATCACCGCTAAAACACGCGTAGTTGCGCCCACTGTGCAAAGGATTTGGAGACGATGGATTGCAGAAGGGTATGTGAATCGCCGCAGTGGTACAGGTCCATCCAGACGTACGTCAGTACTCGTTGATCGACGCATTCGAAGGCATGTGGTAGCGGCTCCACAAACGACGACTGTCGACATTCTGTAGAAATTGCAGGGTGCATTGGATGTTCCAATATCAGTGGGAACAGTTTCTCGACGATTGATCGAAAGAGGCTTGCAGTCAAACCGTCCTTTACGAAGACTGCAATTGACGACAAGACACCGACGTGATAGATTGCAATGGTGTCGGACTCGAGCCTCTTGGACGACTGAATGGGACAGGGTAGTGTTCAGCGACGAATCTTGCTTCTGTTTGTCGAATGTGAGAGTCTGGCGGCCGCGTGGAAACAGATCCAATCCTTCTGTGACTGTTGAACGCCATACTGCTCGACAATGCCGTATCATGGTTTGGGGTGCCATCAGCTTCGACAGCTGGACAACTCTGGTTCGCATCAGAGGCACAATGACGGCACGACGATATGTGGATGAGATGCTGCGGCCGATTGCAAAATGCTGTTTTCCAGCAAGATAACGCGCGACCGCACGCGGCAACAATCAGCAGACAAGCCTCGCAAGGTATTCAGATTCTTCCTTGGCCTCCACTGTCTCTAGATCTTTCACCCATCGAACATGTATAGAGCGTCATTAGCCGTCCTTTGACTGCCCTGTCCCCGCCTCAAACAGAGGACGACCTGTAGAGGATGGTTGAAGGCATATGGTCATCCATCCCTTAGGAAAATATCCACACGCTCATTGCATCTATTACTCGAAAGGTTGCTGCTTGTATCGCCGCAAGATGTGGTCCTACTGCCTACCGATCATCCTGTCTATGCCATTTCTGTATTGCCTTATCCTTCTGGAATTAACATGCCATCTCTGTCTGTGTGCCCTTTATCAGCACACTCTGTTCGCTCTTTCATGGTGTTGCATTTTCTGTGTCGGTTAGAGTATTTTAGAAAAATTATAAATAATAAACTTGTAAACACACACACACAAAAAAAAAATATTTTTCTTGCGAAAAGTATACTTGAGAAACTTACACTCTGTTCTGAAAACGCTGAAAGTTCCGAAAATAAGCGTATTTCGAAAAATAGTTTAAAATAGCTCAATTAAATAGAGTAAATAGAGGTTTTTGAGTGAAAGTTGTATGGGCCCGAATCGGCTCGGGATTGTTACGGAAATCCGTCAGATCAATTGGTCACGAAAGTGAAAGTATGTAAAGGAAGTGACATCATATTGTTACGTATCACGGCAAAAGACATGCCGTATCTACGAATACGTAACAGAAGGCCATTGTTATAATTTGACATATCTGCCGACCTCCATTCAAAATCCAGTATGCATTTGTATCTTTTGATTCCACATACTCTTTAAGCAGTATTATAAGACATTTCTGGTAAAAAAAATATATGTTACATGAAAATAGCGCTGAACTGATCAGATTACTTTTTAACGTCAAAATTTGTGGAAATTAACATGTTTTTACCTCAGGAAAAACAAAAATATTCAAAAACATAAAAATCCGTCTCCTAGTCATTATTTAAACATTGATAATTGAGAATAGTGTTTTTCTTTAAGAGTAGCAGCGGACTATTCAACATACCGAATATTAAGCTTCTAACTTTATTGTTCAAATTTAGAACTTAATTCTTCTTTTAGGTTTTTCTTCTCTAAATCTAAAGGTAGATAGTAGTAGCTACTCTCTTTCACACGTAAGTTTCATTTCTACCCTGTAGTTGGTTCTCAGCACACACAACCGAGATAACTTTAAGTGAACCAGAGCTTCGCCTGCGTTACCTGACGAACCGTCACTGGTTATAAATTAACTTTAAGACAGTGGTCTGCAACCTGTTGCTTACGAGCACCACAGTGCTCGCGAGATGGAATTTAGTGCTCTTCAGACGATAGTAAAATAATGTTTAAGAGCACAGCACTCAAAGCAACATTAAGAAAAAGTTTTGAATTTTTTTTTTTAATGTTTAGTGACTGTCTTTAGCTTTGTTAGTAAGATGTGGATATCAGATGATTAGAACTAGTAACGGCTTGTGACTTCAGGAATAGGTGAAGTAGATTCTGTGGCGGGATTCCCTCTCCACCTCGACAACGAACATGACCATCACGCTACTGACACTAGTGTTGTTGTTGACACCCAGACCGTCCGACCTACCAGAAAGGTGTAAGGTAACTGTTTGGGCTGCCGGGAAGTGCCACCCTATTTAGACCGGAGCCCAGTGGGGGAGGCATCCACAGGGACCGTGCCCTCCTTCCCCTACCACCAACCTCTCGGAAGGACTTACGGACCCACATGTTTAACGTGATCGTACCCCGAGTGCACACGGCGGCAGTTTTGGCAGTGGCGGGAATTGAACCCGGGCCTACCGAGTGCAATTCTCGCGCGCTAATTACTGGGTTACTGCGCCTTCTTACACAAGTGTTGTCAAATATTATCTAAAAATAGCCAAACGAGTCAGAAAAAATCGCCAAATAATAATAATAATAACCCACCCCACTCAAGCAACAGATAACTTTAAGTAAAGTAGTGACTCGCTTGCGTCACGGAACGAGCTATTACTGGTTATAACTTTCTAGACTACCAAACAGCATATGAATTCGGATATCTATTTTATTCTGTGCTTTCAGCTAAGCGCATAGTTAAAAGTAGGGTAAACTCATATACCAAAACGTCAATTGTGATCTTGCGTGGCACTCTTTATAGTTGTAACGGAAGGAGATTAAAGCACCCAACTTTTAACAAGTTTTAAAGGTGAATTTTATTTAAGGGTATCAATGTCGCTCTCCCAAGTTCGCCGACTATTGCACGCTTTGATATTAGTAGCGTATCAGCATAAAGTACAGCAGTAACGAATTCTTAACTAGGGACTCTAGAAACATAAATACATAAGCTCCATAAGGAGCAAAAAATAATAGTACTTGCTATTCTCCGAGCGACGAGGATTATGCAGTGAATGAGCAGCGTTAAGTCCTTTTCGACATTTGAAGTTCACATGCCATACGCAGATCCATGCGCGAAAGAGTTAAAGAGAATTTTTGCATATCACACGTTGCCACATTGTATAGAAATCTATTGTCGTTGATAAGTCGTACCTGCACGAGCTCTAGAAATGAATAAAAAAAAATGTCTATCCAATTTCTCCTAATTTTTATTTTTCACTAAGCACACACACACATCAACTGCTGCTGATTCTTTCTATTGAGTACGCTGACTTCTTATCAAATGGTATGGCACGAAATACATATTGTTGTGAACATGTAATCTTCCATTACTGGAGTATCTTCTTTTGAAAATCAGACGGAGAAAACACCCGCACAGGTTTTCCCATGGCATGCATCTACGGTTACCAGATGCTGAAGGCCGGAGGAGGGTTATCAGATTTGGCGACATTTTCCGATTTTTTGAAGGTTTGAGAAACACCCCGAAATAACCAATATTATACGTGATATGAGCGATTTCCAGAAGTTTCTATGGAGAATTTATAAAAGGAATCATCACTCAGTCGGAGCGCAGTTGATGTTATACGAGCTAGATTGAGCTGTGACTTTCGTCAATGTTTTGAGAATAGTATCGGTAATTTTGTGAAATTCGTGGAGCATTTAAGTGCTGTTTTACTGTGTATTGTTCCTGTTTACGCTGTGCTTGTGAATAAACGTGTTAGTTATCCAGAAATTTGGAATCATTCTTATATCCTGAGCGCACACCCACGAGTCCAGAGGAACGCCGTAATAATATTATTGCTGATACGAGATATTTTTCATTTCCTTTCTGCCTTAATGTTGAGTTAGTTGATGATTGACAGCGGTCTTTCAGGTTAAGAAAGATTCTCGCTCTTTCAGTATACCTAATTATGTAAAGACTAGTTTGTATAAATTTAATTCAAATCAAGTATTTTATAATAGGAGATAAATGTGATAAATTGCTGGCAAGTTTAACTTTATCTAATAATCTTCATTTGCAATACGGAATTAAAATATGTGCTAAAAATCGTTTTCGGGGATAAATGAGTAATATCAGTAATGCAGCTAAATACAAGTTGAAAACAAAAAGCAAAACAAAAATGAGCATGTCCGTTGATATACGATGGTGATTTTGATGTCCAATGATGTATGATGTACGATATTGCTTTTTGTAAATTAGTTGAACATTTATCATACGTGTATTTCTTGCGCCCGCATCTATTATTAGCTGGGGTTACCACAAAATTGTCTGTTAAAACAGTCACCCTGAAACTGTGACATTTCAGAGAATTAACCGCTAGCTCCAAATACCTCAGCTGTAAATATTTAACCATGTTTAAAATATAGATTAGAAAGAGAATTAAATAAAAAATTATAGTGTAAATAAATTTTATAAATATTTTAGAAATGATATGAATTACAATTAAAAAAAAATCTGATGTGGGCAGCACATGACTTTCCTTATATGCATAATGCAATGAACTTACTACTTTTACAGTAAAAAAAAATAGGTTACTCTTATAGTCGATAGTTAAATTCTTCCCAAGATATTGAATTTTCGTCAATTAGCCGTTATTTTCATTGATTTAGCGTCATTTTTATCCATTTGGCGAGATTTTCGTTAATTTGGCAATATTTAAAAAAGTTGCCAAGTTGGCGACATTCCTCCAAATTTGTCGCCAAAATCTCGCCAAGTGTTATGGACGGAGAAATAAGTTATTCTTATAGCAGATAAATGACTATTGGCGTTCAAATACAAAAGTATTACTCAAAGTACCTTTTCTCATGAATGGAACGGGCTAGATTCACGAGAATGATGTCACCCAATTTATCGCATAATATTACATATGAAAAGTGAACATGTTTCTCAACAGATAATATTTTTTTTAATTTATGGGATATTTTTATAAATTTATTTGAAAAATGTACAATATCTCGAGAACGGTTCATGCTAGCGTTCTAAAGTTTATGTCAATCGTTTTCTAAGAAAAAGTTACATAAGAAATGTCTGTTTGCGTAACTTTATTAAAGGTTTTTATTTTTTGATGATTTTTTTCAAATATTCACTCGAATATTTAGGGGGTTTCTGAACATTCGATTGCGTTTAAAAACAATAGGTTTCCAGTATTCACAGATTGTAATTTTTGTATCAAATTTCATTCGAATCGCTCCATTCGTTCGTGAGATATCGTCTCCACAGACTCACTGATACACACACACACACACACACACAAATATCACTTCAAAAATGTTCGATTCGTGATGAGGGATGCTTGAAACGTGCTCCCCCGTCGAAAACTCGAATTCTAATTTTCGACCCCGTCACAATACTTTCCTTATACATTATGTATATAAGGAAAGCAACATGCCAACACGCACCTGTTCAAAGTCACGCTTAAATGTTGTTAATTTCTGTTTGGAAATCTTTGGAATTTCTGTCAGAAATTGTAGAAAATTAAAGTAATTAATTTTATTTAAAATGCTTTATTTAAACGTGTGCTGGGTTTACAAATTATTTCAAAGTCCAAACGGGCCCGTTGCGTAACTGAGCAGCCCAACAAAAGCATAGACATATAATATATGCAGTACACATATTAATAAAATGCCTTTTTTTTTTCTTTTAGACTTTTTCTTTTTTTTTTTCCTTTTTCTTTACACTAAATGTGCCGCAGTGACGTATTCTGCATTGAGGCCATTTTCAATATCATGCTATCATCAGCATCTCAACTGTAAATATTTAACAATGCTTTGAATACAGATTAGAAGGAAATTTAAATAAAATATTAAAGTGTAAATAGATTTTACGAATATTTACGAATATTATATGAATTACAATTAAAAGCATGCTAACAAGCGCCTGTTTAAAGTCACGTTTCAATGTTGTTAATTTATGTTTTAACTTTGTTTAGAAATTGCAGAAAATCAAAATAATTAAATTTGTTTAAAATGCTTTATTTAAATATGCGCTGGGTTCACGGATTACAAACTCATTTCAATGTCAGATATGCGGCCTGCGGTGCAACTGGACAACCCTAGAGTACAGACATATAATAGTATATGCAGTACATATAATATTAAAATGTCTTTTTTTTTTTACTTTTCTTTTTCCCTTATCAAAGAATGGTTTGAAGGGATAGTTGATCACCATTTCCCGAATGTATATTTATTTAAAATTTGGAAATTTTTACATTTAAATGGAAAATACAATTTTGAGAAGTACAAAGATGCTAAGAAGTACAAATAAAGATAAAAGTTCAAAAACTCAAAGCATGATAAAAGTACATTGAAGTGCAAAATAAACTATTTTAATCATTGTATCCTTTTAAACAAACATTTATTTTAAGCATTAATGTCCTTCTGTTGTGATGATGAATAAATATGAAATTTATAAAGAATAAATATAATAATAGTACTACATAATAAATCTACAATGAATTGGGCAGGATGCATCAAATAATATTAGCATCATGGTTGAAAAAAAAATCTAGTTCGGAGAAAAATCATGAGGAAATTTATTTGATTTTGAATGAATTTGTTATTTAATAACTTATATATCCAATGTTGAAAGTTTATTATTGCTGGTTTCTTTAATTGGTGAGATTTTGTTAGTGGATAACGAAAAATAAATTGTATTGTCTTCACTTTCGTCACAAATACAACTTAGATATCATCTTATTTTATTTAGTCTATGAACAAATGAGGGAAAACAGCCATGATTGGTTTGGAACCAGGTAAAATATTTAGATGGAATGCCAAAGTTAATGTAAATTAAAGGTAATAAAGAATAAGTGAACCTTCTATTTTTTTGCAAGATGCCAGTTTATTTGACAATCAAACTTGGATTTTTTTCGGAGATTAAATGAATTTACAAAATAGCGAAGTTGCGGTCAATTGCTCTAAATTAACATTGGCTAAATTTTAAGGAACCCTTCACAGTGATTTACTATACCGCGCAGCATGTTTCCTCTTAGCCAGTCGCGTTGTTTGGAGATATTTTCCATAAGTTACTTGTTTTATTTATTTTAATTACGCCGCGGTCTTATTTGTCACGGCTTCCCAGATTCTCAATTATCTAATATCTGTGCAACTAAATAAACAAAATAATTTATTATATAAAATATACTTTTAAATTATTATCGGTACGTCTGGGCGGCACGAAAAAATATTTCACTTTCAATTTTTAGCAATCTTGTACTCTGTTGGAAAAAAGAAAGTATAATCTTATCCGTTTTGGGATTAACTGTTATAAATTGTTTCCGTTGTAAAAAATTAAATTATCTACGACCTTTCGGGATATAAATAAAAGAAAAGAAAATTTAGATTTGAAACAGAAAAAATTAATAGATGAAAAAATATAACGCAAAATCACGCCGCGTTCTTATTCATCGCAGATTTTCAGATTTCAATTCTTTCTAGCATTCACCTGCTGATTAGCGAAATAATTATATAAAATATACTTTTAAATTATTATCGATACGTATGGGCTGCACGAAAAATATTCCAATTTCAATTTTTCGCAATCTCATACTTTGTTGGAAAATAAAAAGTACTAGCCGAATACCTGTTGAAAATGAACGGTCTCACAATAAAAAACCCTTGAATAATGAAAATATTTGAATAATTCGCGTTTCACATTTATTCGACAAATAAAATATTTTGGTGTGCAGAATCCTCCAAAGAAGAAAAATATTGGAAAACTTAAATTGCGCACTTCTTCCTTTCGAACTATCAACCCGCACACCAAATTAAAGTATCAATCTTTTCCCGAAGAATGCTATTTTATCATTTCTCCTTTCGAACGCTTTTCTATGGAGCACACCTATAAATAAACATTTTTGAAAAACTCTGTTCGTTTTGGGTTTTTTATCAGTTAATTGGCCCATATTATACCAAATATCAAGCCTCTATTACATTTTAAAAGGAGGCGTTTCTCATTTATTCGGAAAATCGAACATTTGGGTTTGTGGCACCCCCTAAAGTAGAAAATATCTGAAAACTGAAATTACACATGCTTTTCCTGTCGAACTATCTATTCGTACACCAAATTTGAAGACTATTGCATCTTGAAGCATAGTTTTTCGTCATTTCATTTGTCGAACGTTTTTCTCTGGAACACCCCCTTAAACGAACATTTTTGAAAAACTCTCTTATCTTGGGTGTTTTCATTAAATGATTAGTGCATATACCAAATTTCAAGCCTCCATCAAATTTTAAAGCAGGTGTTTCTCATTTGTTCTGCAAATGGAACATTTTGGTACGCAGCACCCCCTAGAGTAGCAAATATTGAAAATTTGAAATTGCAGACATTTTTCCTTTCGAACGATTTACCCATATACTGAATTTGAAGTCTCTATCTCATCGAAAAGTATGTTTTCATATCATTTCACTTTTCGAACGTTTTGGTATGGAGCACCCCCTCTACAGAACATTTTCGAAAAATTCGATTTTTCCAGGGGATTTTAAAGAACGATCGACCCGTGTACTAAATTGCAAGTCTCTATCTACTTGGGAAGTACCTAAAAAGCGTGACATACGGACAGACAGACTTGAGACTTGGCAATTAGTATATATAATAGATAACTTATCCGTTCTGGGCTTAATTAAAGACTGTTTAAAATGGTTTCCGCCGTAAAAAGTTATCCACGACCTTTCGGGATATAAATAAAAGAAAAGAAAATTTAGATTTGAAATGAAAAATTTAATGCCAATATGAAAACCACACCGAAAAGTTATTTCAATTTCAGTATTTTTCCTTGATCATTTTAGCAACTAGAGAAATATTGATTTGGAATGAAACTATCTGCTTAAAAAATTTCCCCGTCTTTCATATTTATTGCAAATAAACACCATTTCAATGCCCCAATAAAACCCCTAATGCTAAAAATGGGCGTGGTCACACACATAATTGATACATATCCCAGGTATTCACTGTTAAATCTTGTAGATACGTTCTAAGGATTTTTTGACAGGCAAAGACGTATTCTACGTCAAAACATAGCTTTTACACATCACAACCCTGATTGGGTTGGTGATTGGTGCAGTAGAGGATTATGAAATTAAGGTCAGGTATGTTGAGTTCGAGTGTGGGGCCAATAGAATTGATATTTTTTCTTAGCCAAAATGCATTATAGTCTTCTTGCAAAGAACCTTGTTTTGCATATAAGTATGCATACAATATATTCTTGAGTGCTCACTTGACAGTTTTGCTGTTTGTGAGTGGTTGAAGGTTGCGGATATCTGCTTTAAATCTCTGGTTCTTAAACATGTTAGTCTCACGCGTAGTTAGCTTATCTACGGTCTCACGACAGGTCAGTTACAGCCACCGCACCAGGTGGCTGTAACTGATAACGCCCCATCCCTCGTCCCCCCAAAATGTCTTCATTTTCTAGAAAACAGTACTTACAAATATTACATTACTAATAAATATAACAACAATATACACTGCCTACAACTGAAATCGCAGCACCATGAAGAAATTGATGTATCCTTGTGAAATTTACAGAATATAATTATAACATGGATATGGTCAAGCGATCAAAAAATCATACCTGGGAAATGAAAGCATAGAACTTTATTGACGTTAGATCAATATGGAATAAACCCACCGCTAGAGTTATGTATGATTTAATACGACCAGGCATCCCGTCAATGAGATCAATAGTGTGCTAAGGGATGGCATTCCACACAGTATGCAATTAGGCTTGTAACTGAACATGGTTTGCTGGAATTGGGAGTTCTCTTAATCGGCGACCTATGATGTACCAGATATGCTCAATTGGCGACAAATCCGGAGAATATGCTACCCAAGGCAGGATATCAAAACCTTGTAGATTATTCCTAGTTACCCTTGCAGTATGTGGCATGGCATTATCCTGCTGGAAAAACAGTCCAGGTCTGGTTGACAGATATGGCTATACCACAGGTTTCACAATGTCAGAGACGTATCGTTGTGCCGTAATACTGCCATAAACGTGGATCAAAAGTGTTCGTCCACTAAATGTTATACCATCCCAAACCATGGTAACACTTAGGGGGGGGGGAACTGTGTGGCGATTGATAAAAAAAACTTCCTGGTGGTGTTGTTGAAAGCGCAGCAATACGCGAGTACGGCCATCTGGCATGCCAAAACAGAATCGTGATTCATCCGTGAATAGAATGTTTCGCCATTCGGTCGACAAATCACGTCTCATTTGACACCACTGGAGGGGACGTAACCGGTGAAGACGTTGAAACGGTAGATGTCGAAAAGATCGTCTACCTCGGAGACTTGCGCCCTGAAAATGGTTTCGAATTGTTTGCGTCGAAACCACGTTACCTGTAGTGTGGGATAAATGCCGTTGTAACACGGTTGCTGTGGAAAAACGGCTCCCGCGCAACGCTTCTCAGAAGCATACGATCTTCACGTGGTGTCATGATCTTTGTCGTTTCGTTGTTTCTCACGAACCGTAACACACACCGGTGAACTGTGCTCACATCACGACCCAATAGTTCAGCGATCTTTCGAAGGCTCATTCCATCCTCACGTAAAACAATGATTTGTTGCCGTTCCGTTGACGACAGCTGAACGTATGCGGTACGTCGACGTACTCTTGACATACTGTGGTGATTTTTACAACCTGAAGCCGATGACGCTACAATTTTGCTGTGATATCGCTCCTCCTTGACCTGACGCTTTTATGCTGCTCGGCAAGGTGTTACGTCACCATGCGTAACGAAACTGTGATCATTTGATTATCTCGCTTTCTCTTTCCATTGCCTCATTTACATAAAGCTACACCTACAACTTTATGGTGTTGCGATTTCAGTTGTGAGCAGTGTATTATAGCAGTATTAACAAATGTAATATTTAATTTAAATTAAATACTCATAATATTCATTACTAACAGATTTAAATTGTAGTGCAAAATACATCTTTTAAAATAAAAATAAAGAACCTATCTTTGGTACATCTTTTGGACAAAATGTAACAAGAAACTATCACAAGAAACTAAAATTCAAAATTTACAAAAGAAGCAACGAGTAAAATATGTATTTATTCAAATTTTCTGAGACCCCCCCCCCCCCCCATCCAATAAATTCTTCCCAACCCCTCTGGGAGTTGCAACTCCCAGTTTAAGAACGACTGCTCTAAACAATATCTATATAATATGCACTGATCTGACTGACGGACAGGTTGGGTGGCATATCAAAATTATTGAATACTTCCACTAAAGCTAGTATTTTGGTTTTGCTGTCATTCGATACGACTCAACATTAAGACTGAGGGGGAAAACCTAAAATTTTAGAAAATTCACATTAGGGTGACAATACAAAGGAATAATACCCCCCCCCCCCCCCCCCCCCCACACACACACATCAAAACTACTTTGCTTAAATATCGAGCACTTTCATTGTAGCTAGAATCTTGATTTTGGTATTATTCGATCCATGGAACAGAAAAATCTAATATCTCGACAATTTGAATGGGGGGTGGGGGTGAGACTATATGAAAGAATATTAAAAAAAATATATCAAAATTAGTTAGTACTTCTACACGAATTAAAATTTTTGTTTTGGTCTCATTTGATTCGTCACAGTTTCCAGATCAACGGAAAAATCGAAAAATTTAAAAAATTTGAATTAGAGATGACGGTGCAAAGGGTTTTTAAAAAAAAAACTTTTCCACTTTGCCTCTGAGAAGCAATACAAACAAGATTTTATATCCAGTTTGTCAATAAAACAACATATAAAAATAACAGAATACGCCTGCAAGGGATGCTCCCCAAAATTTGTAAGACACTCCCATCGTGCAGATAAGAGCATCCAGGGACCGGTTTTACGCTTATGTTCGTCTGTGTGGAATACCATTATTTTTAATGGGAGTGTCATTCAAATATTTGGAACGCCTTTTACAGGCGAGTTCTGCGATTTTGAACTTTGCCTTTGCAGATTCGTGTAGCCCGAGTTAAATTATATATATGTTACCGGCAAAGCGTGAAAAGCATGCATTGTATAGAATGCGTGACGTTTTTAGCAAAGTATGAAATGTCTGTTTTATGCTAGTATTTTACATACTTTCCCTTACCTAGGCATTATATAGAATGACAAATACTATTTCGGCAAAGTATGAAAAAGGCTTTTTATTGAAAAGATGTATGTGAAAATGTAAGAAGTACAATATGTAAGATACGGGAATTTTCTACAGAAAGAAAAAAAAGACCAGTGTTGAACTTCTTGTTGTTACAAGGTTGACTGGAATGGGAATAAATGTAGTAGTCCTTTTCCCATTTTGGCGATTTTAGGTGAGATTCTGGCAATCCCTGTTATGATTTGGAAAACGTTCTATTCTGGCAACACCTTCCGCGTCTTTTGTCGCCAAGGTAAAAATCGCAACGTTCCATTCTGGCAACACCTTCCGCGTCTTTTGTCGCCAAAGTAAAAATCGCAACGTTCCATTCTGGCAACGTTTTCCGTGTTTTTGTTGATCTTCTGTCGTCCTTTTTTGTCCAACAGTTGATCTGTTGCAATTCAAACATGGGCATAACTCGCTACGCTCGCCCGCTAAAAAAACATCACAGAATCCGGTCCTGCTGGCTGTCGGAGATCGCACGTAGCAATAGCTGTTTGTGCAAGAGGTGTTCTATGGCTCATAGAGCTCAACATGCAAATCAGAACATTTTCTAATTTTCACCTTGGCGACAAAAGGGTGATAAAAGGGTTCCCAGAATAGAACGTTCTCCAAATCATAGCAGGGATTGCCAGAATCTCACTTAAAATCGCCAAAAATGAAAAAGGATTATACTGTATCTGTTCTCATTCCAGTCAACCTTGTAGCAACAAGTAGTTCAGCAGTGGTCTTTTTTCTTTCTGTAGAAAAATCTCGTATCTTACATATTGTACTTCTTACATTTTTACATGCATCTTTTCAATAAAAGCTTTTTTCACACTTTGCCGGAATAATATTTGTCATTCTATATAATGCCTAGGTATTATGCCTAGGGAAGGTATGTAAAATATTAAAATAAAACAGACATTTCATACTTTGCCTTAAAACGTCACGCATTCTATAGAATGCCTAGGCATTCTATACAATGTCTGCTTTTCACACTTTGCGGGTTATATATACATTTGATGAAACGTGGGACGACTACGTGGAAGGACTTAAATTGTCACTCCCCATAGAAGTTCACAAAATTGAGGCATATAGCAAGTTTTCTTACTGCCACTGCAGATAACGGCTATTCCATGCTGACGAGCACAAAATAAGCGCGAAACCGGTCTGTATGGATGTTGTTATCCGCAATGGGCGTGCCTTCCAAAATAACATATGTTTTGAAATAGAAGCCGCCACAAAGAAAACATATCAATTTAAAATGGAAAAAACAAGTATTTGCATGAATAAAAATGTAGATATGAAATATAATAAAAACAACTGGCACTTTCACTTCCTCTTAATGTTCTACTCCCAAAGGCTCTGAATACGTACGTCTCAGAGGCTCATTAAGTGGCAAAGTAGCACGCTACCATTCATTATCTACTTGTAACTAACTTTGTGTTCACTCTAGCGCATATATTATTATTATTTTTTTCAAAACAGTAAGCAAATAATTAAGAGATTTTTTTGAAATAGAAGACCATCAATATTTCATTCCATTGTCGCTTTAACGGTATTGTAAAGAATTCAAAAATGAAGATTCGAATCAAGAATCTCCAGCTGGCCGAACATAGTTGTTGAGACCCAGACCGTCCGTCCTACCAGAAAGGTGTTGAAAACTCAGACCGTCTGACTCATCCAACGGACTTGAGCAACTATTTGGACGGCCGGGAAGGAAAGTTAGCGGATGCTAACTCCCAATACCAGAAAGGTGTAAGGTAACTGTTTGTACGGCCGAGAAGTCCACCCAATTTAGACCGGAACCCAGTGGGGGAGGCTTCCACAGGGACCGTACCCTCCTTTCCTTACCACCAACCTCTCGGAAGGACTTACAGACCCACATGTTTAACGTGATCGTACTCTGCGTGAACGCTGTGCAGTCTTGACAGTGGCTGGAATCGAACTCGGGCCAACCGAGTGCAACTCCCGTGCGCTAACCACTGGGCTACCGCACCCTAGTATTCACGGGTTGTAATTTCTGTACCAAATTTCGTTCAAATCGCTCCATTTGTTCGTGAGACATGACTACATACACACATATAGACACAGACATCACCTTAAAAACGTTCGATTCGTACTCAGAGATGCTTGAAACGTGCTCTCCCGTAGAAAACTTGAATTCGAATTTTCGACCTCCGTCAGAATACTAAATATAGTGGAAGTTTTCTAAATATAGTGGAAGTGGATGCTGCTTTGTAAACATTTTCCTTTGAGATTTCTTTGCTGAAAAATAAAGATTGCTTAAAAAAATATAATTTCTTGATTTTCCCTTTTAACTTTATTTCTTCTGTGTAGCAACGTCATATTTCTTTTGCTATGTGTGTAATTTTCTGACGACGACACCTATCTTGATTTCACTGAAGTGGCTATTCTGTCTTTTTAAGCACGAAGAAGGAGGCTGTTATATGCCTTCGAAACCGGTTGATACCTTTTATCAATTAATTTATATGCTAATAAAGTGTTATTTTACAGTTGTTTTAATAGTATAGAATTTAGTAAACAATGTCTTCGTCAGTGGTGCCATTCTGGTATTTTAACAACTGGTTTCCGAACAAATTGAAAGTCATATTTTTAACTTTCCCTACAATATGTGGTAATGTATCAGGAAAGTATTGGAATTCTGTCAAAAATCGGAAGCGAGTGTTCGATGAATCTATATGTTTCGAGACCTCTAGAATACGAAACTAAAAAAAAAAAAAAGCCTGGTCTTTTATTTGCAAAATTACCCTAAAAAGTCATCAAAATCTAAAACAAAAGACTACGTGCGCTGAAATGTATCTAAATGTTTGTTTGATACGGGATTTTTGACAACGAAAATAATAAGTCTAACCCCATTACTCTATTAGCACAAAGCGTTCACGAGATATTTCCGTTTTTTCCGTATTTTTGCAACATCGCCTTTGAAAATATGTACATTCAGTCCTCAAATAAGGAAAATTGAATCAAAACTACAAATTCAGTGTAATTTCAAATAATTTTCTGTGTAGTTTTGTGCAATTAAACTCAATTTAATGAATTATGAAAAAAAGAAATAGCACATCAGATTTTTTGTAATTTTTGTGGTTGATTTAGGGATTATGTATAAGAATATTTAACTTTATTATCAAACCGGTTTCCGAAGCCATTCACGTTTTAACAACCGGTTTCTCTAAACCGGCTAAATGACACTGGTCTTTGTCAAAAAATTCATCCAATAGGAGGAGTTTATATAATTTAGAACGGTGCTCATACTACACCAACCCAATTCGCCTGACCGGTTTTGCTTTTGTTGGAGCTCATCAACACAGTATAGCTAGTGGCAGAAAGAACACTTCTTACGTATCAAAATTTTCAAACACCTCCAGTGACTCACCGGACATTATGCGGCATGACTGACTTATTTTATCACCACGGCTGTTCAGTGCTGACGTTGTCCAACAAGTTTGCAACTGGTTTATTGATGCCGGTTGCTGTAGAAGGAATAAGATTCCAAACAATCCCATCTTCAGGATTGATTTTGATCTGGCAAACAAAACAATTACCCGCAATTTTGATCAGTTTAAATGAGAGATGGGCGAATACTCGAATAGCACGAGTACTGGAAAGTATTGGAGATCTCGAATATAACGTCACTAGAAGGAATTCGAATGATTTATGGCCTGATAAACAGCAGGCTCTGGAATAAAAAGTTGTAATACTCCAGAAGAAGAAATTCGAAAGCAGCTAGAAGAAAGTTTGCTTCCACAAAATGAAAACATTCTCAACTGCTGGAAAAATAACAGTCTGCATCATCGAATAAAGGAATTATTTTTGATGTATTTACCTAATCAAAGCTCTGTTACCCGTTTTAAGAACAACTCTTCAGTACCCCTGGTTTAATTTGCGACACACACACACACGCACACACACACAAAAAAAGTGCAAATTAGATCCTAAATGTATTCCAATGCTTGTTTTCTTAAATAACAATCTGTAGTAGATGCGAAACATTTATAGTTATTTAATAATCACAGTTAAGAGTACTTAAAATAATAACAATAATAATAAAAAAAGAACTACTATAAAATAATTAAAATTTAGAATAATTTTAAATTAACGTAGCTTCATTACACTTTTTTACTTCTAGTTTTTAATTTATTAATTAATTTATTCACAAATAACTAATAATATTTAATAAATGTAAATATTATTTCTTAACACTTTAAAATAGCTGTTCGGGGAATTCGAATATTCGAGATCTGGTTGATATTCGAATTCGAGAAAAGTGTTATTCGCTCATCTCTAGCATAAACGAAAAAAATACGCTAAGCACCAATGAATGGCCCCTGGCTCTTCGCGATAACTGAGTTCTGGATCTAGTTTCCCAATTATTTTTCTTTTTCTTTTCTTTTTTTGCTGAAATCACTTTCAAAATTCGTGGCATACCGCTTTATGAAGTTTGCCTGTAGGAGAGAAAATTACTTAAGTATTCAAATAACGTAGTAAATATAAATCATTTATTTGGGAATGACAACACCAAAGTGATTATTGACCTTTGAATCAACTAACTGTTCTGTTTATTCATACACTCGCCCAAATATTGCTTTTCGGAAGCTTTAAATCACATATTCTGAATTACGCGCAGTGATTGATTTATGCCAGTGGGTGAGCGTGTGTGTGTGTGGGGGGGGGGGGGGGCGGCGGCGAATTTCTACTGTGTAAATCTACACTATTAAAACGTTTTCGACAATGTATAACTATTTCCGCATGGTCGTTCAAAAGTAAAGGTGCAGAACGTCGCGGTTTATTTGATCTTAGATGGGAGGTTCAAAAGATCTGGAGATGCGCATAGAACATTTAAAAATCCAAATAAATCAATACATTTTTAATTACTTGCAAAAAAAAAAAGGGGAGGGGCCTACATTTTTATAACTCTTCGAATTATTTGCAAAATGTAGCAAATTCTTGACGTCGCCGTTTGACTTAATCGGGGCCAGATATCTGGAATTGTAAGGAATCAATTCGAAAAGTAAAAAAAAAAACATCAATATGTTTTTAATTATTTGCAATTAAGCGCCCCGTCAGACAATTCTGAACAGTCTTCTGGCCATTGGCGTCGGCAGAGGAGGGTACTAAGCCCCTCCCCCCATTGGAAGAAAATTATATTAGTTTTCTGCAGGTTCCATATTTGAAAACGAAATCCAGTTCTATTATTCTTGCATTTTACCTGATTCCTCTCCTATTCTTCTTCGCCCATGCTATAGGTAACATCCATTATCTATATAAATAAAAATGAAAATCTGTCTGTCTGTCTGTCTGTTTGTCACACCATCACGGGAGAACGGCTGAACCGAATTTGATGAAATTTTGTGTGGGTAGCTCAGAAATAGCCCCCACTTAAAATTATATCCGTGTTTTGAGTTTCTACAATCAGTGGTTCTCGAGATATTAGTAAAAAACGAAATTTTCGTTTGTCTCATCGTCACAGAAAAACGGCTGAACCGAATTTAATGAAATTTGGTGAATAGCCTTGAAATATCCCCCCCCCCCCCCCCCCCATAAATTTTGTCCAAGTTTCGAGTTTCTAAGACCTGGGGTTGTCGAGATATTAATGAAAAACGGAACTTTTTCCTAGGAGTTCTACTCCCTAACTCCGTGGTTTATCCAAACGAAAAGCTTGAAAATCGTTTGAAAAGTGAATTAAAATTTAATCTCTGGATGTGATGGGAGATTTTTTGCGTTAATTAGTCACTTTCTGAAAACATGAATTGTTTGAAACATGATTTAAAGGGGAAATCTATCTCCATGGTTCATGTTTATTTAAAACAAGCTTTTACGGAAAGAATGAGAAGTATAGAGAAATCAAAATCGTTATTTAATTTCGCAGTTTATGTTATAAGACATGACATATTTAACATGTTATAAGATTCTATCTTATATCATGTTACTCAGAAACGCAATTAAATTAAGTCTGTCTGCTAATTTTAATAATTATTTTTTCGATTTGAATAATAAATAAATGGATATAAAAATATATTTTAGAAAAGAACGATTGATTTTTCTTATAGCATTTTTGACTGGATAATATCAATTACGGTCTTCAGGTTTAAAAATTATTATTATTTATATTTTCGGGGATTATTGATTCAAGGATTATTGATATTTTCAAGTTATTATGCAATTATTTTATTATGACAAAAATTGTTTAAACTCATATATTGTATGTTGTACGAATCTTCTACAAATACACGTGTATATCTTTTAATCTACGAGAATATAAGTAGTACAGGTATATTGACATATGTTTTTGATATATATTGGCATATATTGGAATCAATTACGACCTTCTGGTATAAAGAGTACGGATATTATTGATGTTTTCAATTTATTACGTCATCTCTTTTATTTTGGCAAATATTTTTGAGACGCATATTGTAATACGGGTAATCTTCTACTAACACATTGGCATATTTTCTGATCTGCGACAATATAATTAGTACGGGGTTGCATATATTCATTCAATTCCTATTTTTTCTTCTGTAAATTTGCTTACAAAAGGGGGCAGGATGTTTTATTCTTCAGATCTGATCGTGAAGATAATTTTGCATAGTGAGAACATATATTCTTAAACTTCTCTTTAGGAGCAATAAATTTAATATTTTAACAGAATTTGCACATGATTGCGAACTTTAAGTTTCTTTAAATTATACACTCCGTACGAATAACGGGTGTGCTGTTAGTGGTTAATAAATTTTAACATTTTAGGAGGATATATCATGTTGCTCGGCAGCACAATTAAATTAAATGTGTTTGTTAATGTTTTTATTATTTTTTTTCGATTTAAATAATAAATAAATGGATAAATGGATATAAAAGTATATCTTATGAATGGACGGTTTGATTTTTCTTTTAATTATATTAATTGCTGACTGCGTACATCAATTTCATTTATTTTGGCAAAGAGTTATCAAGCTTATATCGTATTTAGCTACTAAACTCATATATTGTGTTTAGCCAATAAATTCATATAGCCGATTGTTGAAACAGAAAAAGAGTAGCGCGGGTATATCTTCTAATACAATTGTAGTGTTTTCATTTAGTATATTGAAACGGGATAAAAATGTTTCATTCAGATCTGCAAATTCAAAGCTACGAATTTGGAGGGATATCGCTAATTTGACAACTTTTCTTAAACTTTGCCAAATTGACGGAAATGTCGCCAAATTGATATAAACGACACACAAACAGCTGCCATAAACCTTCGGGTTGGTCGTGTGGCTTGGGTCTTCTACATATCAATGAAATTTTTTTTTTGTTTTGTTAGAAGAGAGTACTGAAATGATGTTTGGTTAGCATTTATCTGTCAGACCAACCATCCTACTTAGTAATACATTTAGCGAATTTTTAAAATGTCACCAAATTGATAAAAATGTTTTCAAATCTATAAAAATATCTTGAAATTGATAAAATTGCGCTACATAAATGATATTAATTGTTTTTTGTTAGGGGATAGTATTGTGATGATATTTCGTCAATTTGTCGCAAAGTGGAACTGTCAGTTCTACAGTCCCACTTGGCGATAAATTTGGCGATTTTTTAAAATGTCGCTAATTTGACGAAACTGTCGCCAAATGTTCCATAGAAATATAACTATTTAGACGATATTTTTTCTACCAATTTATTTGAAGCAAATGATATCATGTCGCTTAGCAACGGATTTAAATCCAATGTGTTTATGCGGCAGACGATTTTTATTAAATCCTTTCCGATTTGAATAATGAAGATATGTATATAAAATAAATTTCATTGCCATTTCATTTTGGACTGGATAATATCAATTATACTCTTCAGGTTTAAACATTATTATTATTGATATTTTCCGGAATTATTGATTCAGGGATTATTGATATTTTTAAGTTATTACGCCATTGTTTTATTGCGGCAAAAATTGCTGACACACGCATATTGTACGTTGTACGAGTAATCTTCTAGGAATGCACGGGTATATCTTCTAACCTACGAGAATATAAGTAGTACAGGTATATTGGCATATATTTTGACATATATTGGCATATATATTGGAATCAAGTACAGTCTTCTGGTATGAAGATTAAGGGGATTAATTATATATTCAATTTATTACGTCGTCTGTTGTATTTTACCAAAAAACATTTGTGACTCATATTGCAAAACGGGTAACCTTCTACTAATAATCGGACATTATAAGTAGTACGTGTATATCTTCCCATATAATTTTATAATTTTGACATATATTGGAATAAATGACTGTCTTCAGATTTAAAGATTACGGGTTTATTGGTATTTTCAATTTATACATGTAATCTACTAATACAGGTTATATTTTCTAATATTCGCGCATATAATTAGTACGAGTCCCATACAATTTTAACGCTTTTATTTTGCATATATTGATTCAATTCCATATTTTTTTTTATATTTGCTTACATAAGGGGTCCAAGATGTTTTATTCTTCAGATATGTCCATGAAGATAATTTTATATAGCGAGAACAGAGATTCTTAAACTTCTTTTTAGGAGCATTATATTAAATATTTTAACAGAATATTTTGATTAAACATGTCATTTAGTATACTATAAAAATTTGGGCATGATTATGAATTTCAAGTTTCTTTATATTATATACTCCGTACGAAGAACGGGTATGCTGCTAGTATCTATATATATAAAGAAGAAAAGCATGTATGTAGGTATGATCCAACATCATGGGGGAACGGCTGAACCAAATTTGATGAAATTTGGTGGGTAGTCTTGAAATAGCCCCACTTAAAATTTAATCTATGTTTCGAGTTTCTAACACCAGGGGTTGAAATTAATGAAAAACGAAACTTTCGTTTGTCTCATCATCACGGAAGAACAGCTGCACCGAATTTAATGAAATTTTGTGGGTAGCTTTAAAATAGCCCCCCATAAATTTAGTCCAAGTTTCGAGTTTCTAAGATCAGGGGTTGTCGAGATATTAATGGAAAACGAAATTTTTTCCTAGGAGTTCGACTCTCTAACTCCATAATTCCCAACGAGAAAGGTTGGAAATCGTTGGTTTAAAACGCGAAAGTCAATTAAATCTCTGAGTTTTGTGGGAGTTTATTGAACGTATTAGTTACTTTTGAAAATAGCAGGCTTGAAATATGAATTTAAATGGAAACTATCACCATGGTTTATTTTAGACAGGCTTACTCAACAAATTTTGTTAATTTGAATAATAAATAAATGAATATAAAAGTATCTATCTATCTATATATATAAAGAAGAAAAGTATGCATGTATGATCCAATGGATCTGATTGGCCAAAGAGTGGCCAATCAGATCCATTTTTTTTCTTGCCTAATGCAATGAATTTACTTCTTTTACAGTGAAAAAACAATGTATAAGATTCACGATCCCATATGTTCTGGTGTAATTTTTATCAGAGTTTTGCATCGTAAATCTCGAGCAACGCCGGGTAATCACTGCTAGTAACTTATAGAAGCAAACGTTTTTATAGTGTCGGTCTCCTCGTAAATCGCCAATGCTTTTTGGGGGGCTGGCTCTCCGACTGTATCTCGCTGGCTCTCCGATATCCAGTGTAATGGTCAGTTTTCAACACCGGACGTTTTCAGTCTAAAAATGTCTTCTGTAAATGTAACAAAGTATATCATTTACTGGACGTTTGCTGTTAAGCTTTCACATATTATGCGATTTAAATAAATTATTAGAAACATAGAATCGGGAAATGGACTCTCCATGTTGTCCAGGTAAAGTTGGTTGGAGGTGGTAAGAGTTGAAGAGTTGGTAAAGTTGGTAAGTCCAATCTCGGTTAAAGATGGTAAGAGCTGCTACATTGTGGGACCTCAGTCTAAGATGCTATGAAATTTTAGATGTTATATATATATTTCAATTTTTTACTTTACGAAATGTTTCAATAATATTTATTTATAATAAAAATATGATGTGGGCAGTGCGACTTTCCCTACATAATGCAAGGTCTTTACAACGAAATCATAGCATGCAAAATTCTTGGCTATGGAGGTAAAAGTAAAAATTGAAAACTTCATATTAAGAAAACGCTAATAACGTTTGAACCAATCATTCAGGTGGCCCTGGGATAGGATAAGTAGTCCTGCATTGAATGCATTTCTATGCCGAAAGGCCTAAAATATGTATTTAAACAGTCAGTTTTGTAAAAATATGTTATTTCACAATGCAATGCAGAACTGAAATAATAAAGAATATTCCTACGCATTCAAAATTACTTTACCTTTCAATTTATTTTTATCTCCATATATTCTATACTCTATCCTACAGCTATGGAAAAATACTGGTTAATTATACTCATAATTAGGGAACCCTTAATTAAAAAATAATCAAAAGTATATATTCTGAACACTATGCCTTTCTGTTGTGTCAATTAACAATAGCAGCTATTTTACTAACACTAGAGACACCTACATGTAATTTTCAAAGCATTATGGCATTTTCAAACGTTCCATCATAGTACTCCTAACGTGCGTTGGAACATACGTAGTCTTTTGTTTTAGATTTTGACGATTTTTGCGGACCATTTCTAAAAAAAAAAACAGGTTCTGTTTTTCCGAATCGTACCAAAATCTAATCAGCACCAGAGTCACCCATAAGTCATTTATCTACCAAATTTTGTGGAATTTGGTCAATTAGTTTTTCAGTTAGAGTAGATACATACATTGCACAGACAGACACAGTACGCACAGACACACACACATACACACAGACGTCACTCTAAAAATAGTTTTTCCGTGTTCTAGAGGTTCGGAAGCGTGCAGATCCATAGAAAACTCGGATTGCGATTTTCGACATGATTCCAAAACTTTCCCTATACATTACCATATATTGTAGGGAAAGTAAAAACGTCCAGTATTATCAGATACTTAATAATTTTTGTTGGTTTATCGGCGGAATGCTCTTATGGCTTTTTTTTTTTTTTTTTTGAAATAATCGATTGTTGGAGAGTATTTCCTGCATTCTGGTATAAAGTATTTCAATTGTAACGATGTATTGTGCTAGACGGAGATCAGAAACAATTTTTCTATTTAAGGAGGTCACTGTGTCTGTGGCAGACGGCTCAAGTCGAAGGCAGGCGTGATTGAAATGGGTACTTTTCGTCACGGATCAGAAGCAGAAAACAGATCATCTGAAACAAAGAATGAATACCGCTGAGTTTGTTAATATTTGCTGAACACAATAGGGTATCGCTGTCAATTTTTATGATACATTGTCAGAAGAAAACATAAATTATCACTTAACCCTGTGAATTCATAGTATCATACGTATTATTCAACCCTTACGACAATTTCTTAGTCTGTGGACTGAGATGTGCACACTGTAACTCTAGAACAAATGTGTATAACCGGATGTGATTTTATAGCATACCGCTATAAAATTTTATGCGCGGATACATTATGTAAAAAATTGGAACTAGATAGAATTTTTAGTGATTTACACGATTAGAATTCGAATGATTTAAATTTTAAGAATTTTAAAGTATTGATAATTTCCAGAACAATGTTGGTAGCATACAGTGCGTAAAATAGAAAGTGAACAGTGAGAGATTTTTTAAACAGTTGATTATAGACTTATAGTTCCAATTGCAAAAATCTGATTTGGGCAGCAGATGACTTTCCCTGCAGACTCAAATTCGTATTTTCTTTATTTTTTTAATAATTCATTAGATTGAGTTTAATTGCACAAAATAACACTAAATTTGCATTTTTAATTCAGTGTTTTTTTATTTGGTAATTGGACATTTTTCCGAAATCAGCGTAACAAAAATGCAAGAAATCTCAAATATCTTGAGAACGGTTAGTCCTAAAATATAGTGGAGTGTGTTATATGCATATCCTTGTCAAAAATTGCGTATAAAACAAGAATTTAATTGATACATTTCAGCATACGTATTCTTTGATTTTTTTTTATTATTTATTTATTTATTCTTTATTTTTTTAGATTTTTTTTTTAGATTTTTGCGGGCCATTTCTTAAAAAAAGGCAGGTATTTTCCAAATCGTACCAAAATCTAATCAGCACCAGAGTATCCCACAAGTAACTTATCTGCCAAATTTTGTGAAATTTGGTAAATTAGTATTTTAGCTAGGAGGGATACATGAAATTTTTGCGGGTCATTTCGTAAAAAATGGCACGTTGTTCTTTTCCGAATCGTACCAAAGTCTAATCAGCACCAGAGCATCCTACAAGTAACTTATCTACCAAATTTTGTGCAATTTGGTCAATTAGTATTTTAGCTAGAGTGGATACATGAAACTTTTACGGGCCATTTCACAAAAAAAGGCGGGTTCTGTTTTTACGAATCTTACCAAAAACTAACCAGCACCAGGGTCTCACCAAAGTGACTTACATACCAAATTTTATGAAATTCGGTCCATTAGATTTTTAGTTAGAGTGGATAAATACATTGCACAGACAGACACACAGACAGACAGACACACACACAGACAGACAGACACACACACACACACACACACACACAGACACACACAGACGTCATGCTAAAAATGGTTTTTCGATTCTAGAGGTCTCGAAAAGTGTAGATCCGTCGAAAACTCGAGTTGTGATTTTCGGCATGATTCCAATACTTTCCCTATACATTACCATGTATTGCAGGGAAAGTAAAAATGCTTGAAATATGATAGAAAGTTATGAAATAGTAATTAAAATGCTGTGCCCTATTTTTGTAAAAAGTTAAGAAAATTGACTTTTGATACAGCCCCTCTATTGAAAAAAGTCAAATTACAAAAATGTTACTCATATCGTATTTAGTCTGACTGAAAAAAAAAATGGTTGCTATGCAATTCCATTTGACATAGTTATCATTAATTAAACTTTTCATTGGGAAATAAGGAGATATCTGCAAATCAACTTCGGTTGCAAATAGTTATTAAAACTTTTACCACTTCTTCAAATTTATTTTATGCAGATAAAGCTATTATGTCATTATTCTGTCGATTCATACTTTGTATTTAGGCATTCAAGTTGCTCTGCCACATAACTAGATTTAATACTGGCGCTGTTCAGTGATGCCGAACTCTGAGAGGATTTTGATTTACGGCAATTGCACCCGATGCCTAGAGATATAGTGAGGGGATACTATAGTCGTTTCCTTAAAGTCGGCATTCTTCTGGAGTATTTATTCTGTCTCGTATGTCGATTGCAATCAACAGGGTCAGGAAGACAATGAGCCACTTAAATATAGCCACTTAAATATAGAAAAACTCTGAGGCAAAACCCACAAATTCTATTGCCCTGACAACATTGTTTATTATGTCAAACTGTAATCGAGAAAGAACATTGCGTTTGAGATGGGACAGAACTCACTATCAACATGTTTGCGCGTTCGCGGCCCAACTCTTTCACTACTAGACCGCTTGAATCACGAGAACGACTGAAACTGGGAACTATTTAAGTTTTCATTATGAAAAAAAAGAACCAGGAAGCCTTTGAATGTTATATTTTAGTTTAGAATTATATAAAGAGGATAAAATCAGATGTTATATCCAATTTTTAATAACATTTTTTTAATAGAGAATTGCATCAGAAGATTACATCAGATTTTGATCTCTTACACATAAAATTCTAAATTGAAATGTAGCATTCAAGGACTTCTTGTCTCATTTCCACCCTTTTCTAATGATAAAAAATATTTGCATGAGAAATGCTCAATTAGCAGCTGATTTTAACAAAAACTAAAATCTATATATTTAAAGCACAGGCTTTTTTACCTTTCCTATATACGTAGTATAAAGTATAGAGAAAGAAAGCTTTGTGACGGGACCGAAATTTTGAATTCGAGTTTTTGACGGAAAAGAAAGTTTCAAGCATTCCTGAACTCGAATCGAATGTTTTTGAGATGATGTTTGTGTGTGTCCGTGAGACTATGGGGACGGTATTTTACGAACGAATAAAGCGTTTTGAACGAAATTTGGTACAAAAATTACAATCAGGGAATACTGGAAGCCTATTGCTTTTAAAAGCAATCGTATGTTCAAAAGACATCCAAATGTTCCAATGAAACTTTTAAAAAAGTCAGAACTTTCAATAATGTCACTTAAATATTAATTTCTTGTGTAATTTTTCATTGGAAAATAATTGACATGAGTTTTAGAACACTAGTATGAAACGGTCTTGAGATATTGCACGTTATTCAAATAAATATATCAATAAAATCCCATAAGAAATATAATATTAACTATTGTGAAATATTTTTACTTTTCATATGTAATATTATGCGATAAATGTGTTAGCATCATTCTCGTGGATCTAGTTCGTTCCATTCACGAGAGATGATACTTTGTGTCATAGTTTTGCGTTTTGACTCCTAACAATTCGCCCGCAGCCGTTTATATATAAAACAGGCTCTCCGTCTCTTTGTAACCCTTGGCGACTAAATTAGAGAAATATTGCCAACTTGGCGATATATCGCTCTAGATTGACGAAAATATATTTAAAATTTCAAAAATGACGCTAAGTTAACGAAAATGATGCCAAATTGAAGAATTAATTATTTAAATATTTTAATATGTGTACTATGCTGTTTGTTGCGAATGCTATCAATATTGACAATTGTGAATTTAGAGTAGCGTGAAATATAAATTAACTGGCAACTTCAAAATAGTTTTAATCCGGAAACGCGCCAAATGTACAATTTAACACTAAAAGAATTGTGCAGTGGATCTTATACATCATTTTTTCCCCGTGAAAGAAGTAAATTGTTTGCGTTATATAGGGAAAGTGATATGCTGCCAACATTAAATATTTCGCATTTTGATCGCGGCAGTTATCGTCTGCTTATGCTGTTTGAATGGTGCTAGAGGCATGGTTGATAATTTAAGCTCAAAAGTTGTTGAGATTGTTGGAGGATTTGAATAATATGGTTAATCTTATTCAAAAAATAGAACGTTTGATAATGTTACGTAAATGAATATCTTTTATGTAATTTTTCATTAGAAAATGAATGACATACACTTCAAAACGCTATTATGAGCCGTTCTCAAGGTATTGCACGTTTTTCTAATAAATTTATTAAAAATATTATACGAAATAAAAAAAAAGTATTAACTATAAAAATAATATGTTTACTTATCATGCAATATTATGCGATAAATTTGTTAACATCATTTTCGCGGATCTAGTACGTTCCATTCACGAGAAGATATTTGTTGTTGTTGAGACCCAGACCGTCCGACCTACCAGAAAGGTGTAAGGTAACTGTTTGGACGGCCGGGAAGTGCCACCCAATTTAGACCGGAACCCAGTGGGGGAGGCATCCACAGGGACCGTACCCTCCTTCCCTACCACCAGCCTCTCGGAAGGACTTACGGACCCACATATTTAACGTGATCGTACTCCGCGTGAACACGGCGGCAGTTTTGGCAGTGACGGGAATCGAACCCAGGGCTACCGAGTGCAATTCCCGCGCGCTAACCACTGGGCTACCGCGCCTTGAGAATATATTTGTATTTTGACGACCAACAATTCGCTAATATAGTCATTTATATATAAGAAAAATTGTTTGTTCTCTCTGTACGGGTGTATCGCGTGGTTGTAAATTTGGCGACCTTAGCGACTCATTTAGCGAAATATAGACAACTTGGCGATACTTTGTCTCGGATTAAAGGAAATACAGTCAAAAGTGTAAAAAATACGCTTAATTAACGGAAATGACTCCAAATTTATAAATTAATTATTAAAATATTTAAATATATGGACTTTCTTGCTTATTGAGGATGCTATCAATATTGAGCATTATACATTTAGAGTGGCACGGAATATAAGTTAATTGGGTAATTTGAAATAGTTTCACATTCTGTCAGACGGAAAAGGGCTCGATGTTAAAAACACTGTACCGTGGATATTACACACCCATTTCTGTGAAAGAAGTAAATTAATTGCATTAGAAAGTCGTCTACTGGTCATATCAGTTTATTTTAGTAATTTTGATTATACGAGATGTATAGATGCTAAGAGAGATTTTTGCCGAAGATGTCAGGGTTAAAGTCATCAGTCAAAATCAATGGAATATGAAACGAGGTAAAATTTGGTCAAAAATAGGAGATAACTATGTTACAAGGTCCTCTACTTGTTCGCTTGTTAAAGAAAGGGAAGTTTTATAGCTAAGGGTAACATCATATCTTATTGTTAAGTGTTAAAGAAAATGTCTTCTATTATTATCTATTCCTTAAGGTTTTCTGATAAGGTTTTTTGTCAAGGCCCAGAAATGACCTCTCTCCCACGGGATATTTTTTGATCACGTTCTAAGAAAACAGGAAGGGGAGTTTTATATTCAAGGACCACCAATGATCAAATTGCATATAAAGATGCTATCCTTGAAATTTTCTGTAATTTTCGGGGAAAGTTATTTTCGGTAAAACACTGTGGTATTCAGGGCCGCAGCCTGGAAAGCGCCGGATAAAGAATTTGGTGTCTAACAGTATTTTAAAACCCCCAGCTTGCTTTCTGCCAGGCGGGGGGCAGAGGGGATAAGCCCCTATCGTCACCTCCAAAAGAAAAGGCCGATCTACTTTCCCCCCCTTCACTTCGATACGTATGAGTCGTAGGCCCATGCTATTAGATCGAGCCTTCGACCTTCGAGACGTTTCGACCTCCCACCGAAGAATTCTCCCACACTTCTTGTTCCCTCGTGGTGGCTTACTTGCTTGTTCGTGTTGTGTTTCTTCGCATTATTATTTATTTGTGACAATGGTGTATAAATGCTGTGTCCCGAATTGCATTTCTAATTATAGAAATGGACCCAAAAGAAGCATATTTAGATTTCCCCGGGACAATAATTTACAAATAAAATGGATGAATGTCATTAAACGTGCAGACTTTAAGCCTAACGAAAACTCCAGAGTAAGTAACAATATATGTCGTTTACATTTTATTAATTTTGAGACGATTTTTGTCTAAATCTGTGTTGCATGATGAGGAAAACAAAATTGTGCATTAGTATTATTTTTCGAATTGTGCAATCGTTATTATCACAGTATTAAGTAATTAATGATATCCTAACTACTTAAATCGTCTATTACATTTGTGTAAAATTCTGCTTATTAAAATTTAAGCAGTTTCTTTTTGTAATCTGAATAAACGTTGAGAATTTATTTAAAACAATAATTGATAGTCGTGCAAATCGTGTTTAAATATTGAAATGGACGATCCAAATTTTCTAATGTTAAATAATCATATTATATGCACTTTTTCATTAGAAAATGAATGGCACTCTTTTTAAATATTAGCAAGAGCCACTGAAATATTGCTTCATAAATACATTTATCAGAATGGTTATTTAAAATTATTAAATAAATTTTTTACACATGCTTATTATGTGATTATATACTGAATTTCATTAATCGAAAATGCATATTTTGTAAAGTTTTACATATTTTGTAAATTTTCGTGCTTACTAATTTGCCAATTTTAATTTATTTCATGTGATATTTATAAAAAGTCAATGGTATTTTATGTGAATTTTTTAAGTTTGCATAAAAAAACATTTTTACTAATAAAGCTGCCAAATTTCAGTTTACGTGATGTTTATTAATCCCTAAAACACCCTATGAGTTTTTCTATTTATATATATATTTGGGGATTTTATGTACAATTATTAAAGGTTGGCATAGTATAAAAGATTCATCTTTGAATTTAAGGAATAAGCAATACTTTTTAGTGAAATATGACATAAGTAGAAATTTTAATTTTATAACGTGATTGGAATTGAAGTTATTTATTACCTTCACAGTTGTATTTAATATTCTGGTTAGTATGCACTGCTTTTTTGAACTGATGAGCGACACATATACCTTTCTTGAAGCAATTATAGTAACTTATTTTTCATATATCCCCTATGTAGCAAGTATGAGGAATTTGTATGGTACTCATATTTCATTAATAATGCTTGTTCAAAATAAATAGTTGTAATGTATATAAATCTATGAGGTAAATAGTAATGATAAAGGCTTAAAACTAAAAATAATTTTGAGGTAGTAAATTCTAAAATTAATTTTTCTAGGTCTGTGAGGAACATTTTCTGCCTGAGGAGATTATAAGAACCTCGGAAGTATATGACAGTGTGAATGGTAAGCTTCTTTCTGCACCATTGAGTTGCCCAAGACTCAAAACGGATGCTGTGCCTTCTATATTTCTTGGATCCCCTGACTATTTAACTATACAGAAGAATGTGCGAGAAGGTCCTGAAGAAAAAAAGTTGAGACGAGAGATGCAGAATCTTGAACATGCTCTTGCAGAAAGTCTCGAAACTGCTACAGAATATGAAAAGGAGATAAGTTTTTCAAATTTTATTGAACTTTTAAAATGTCTGCATGAAAGTAAGTCAAAGATTTCATGGGATATTATTTGTAAGCAAGATTATGTTTTTATTTTTAAATTATCTGCACCTCCATCTCCTAAAATTATTAGTTCATTATTTATAAGTGAAAATTTAGAAGCATCAGTTGAGTTAAAAGGGATATCATTAAGTAAAGTTGGAACTTTCACTTTTCCTTGCAAAATAAGAAATATTAATGAAATTTTGTCTATTATTGAAACATTTGACAACATGGAATCTAATCCTACTAAACCTAATAGTATATCTTTCATAAATGATGTAGTAGCAATTCTAAAAAAATCTTATCCTGATAATATTACTTTGTATGAATTTATTCAAGAACAGTTAACAAATAGCATTTTATGCAATAACAAAAGGCATTATTCAACAAATATTTTAATTTTTTCATCTCTATTATTTTCCATATCTCCCCATTCTTATAAATTTATTCGCAGTTCTCAGAATGTAATTCTTCCCCACCCATCTACTATAAAGAGGTTATGCTCTAAATTCAACATGAAAGCAGAAAGTGAAGTAAGTGATAAAAATTTTTTATCTTATATGAAGCTCAAGTACAAACATTTGTCTGAAGAAGATCACATCATAACATTAATGATGGATGAGATTTACATTAAACCTTATTTTGACTTTAAAGGTGGTAATATTGTTGGCATTGCCTATAATAAAGATACCGCAGCCAGTACTGCACAAGTTTTTATGGTCAGTAGCCTATTTTCTACTTATAAAGATGTGTGTCATATTTTACCAGTTAAAAATATATGTGCTGATGAATTATTTATATTTTTGAAAAAATTAATTCTAGGTTTAGAAGATATTGGTTTTAAAGTTATTTGCATAGTTTCTGATAATAATTCTATAAATAAAAAAAGTGTTTCCTATTTTGCTAATCCTCCAAAATTTTCTATTTGTTATGAACATCCTTGTGATGCATCTCGTGTACTTTTTTATTGTATTGATTCTGTTCATATTTTAAAATGTATTAGAAATAATTGGATCAATCAGAAAGATGTAGATCAAACCATGTGTTTTCCAGGATTTGAGGATACAAGTAATAGAATTAAAGCAAGTTTTTCAACTTTAAAGACATTGCATAGAGCAGAAAGTGAGTATTTGGTTAAATTTGGTCATACTCTTACTTTAAAGGCATTATATCCTACTAGTATAGAAAGACAAAATGTTAAACTTGCTCTTAAAATTTTTAATGATCATGTCATTACTGGACTGGAAGAAGTTGCAGAAAAAGAAAATTTAAGTGAGTATTCTGATTGTGCTTCTTACATAAATTTTATATTGAAATGGTGGAAAATAATGAATGTGAAAACTTGTTTTAAAGGCATAAGTAAGAGGGATGTCTATCGAGAACCTTTATATGCTTCTGATACGGATGAACGGTATGTTTATTTACAAAAATTTTTGGTATGGTTAGATGCTTGGTCAGGTCCCGAATTTCAGCAAGGAAAATTGAGTCGAGAAACATTTTCTGCATTGTATCACACTACTTATGCTATGGTAGAATTAAGTAAGTTTTGCAGAAATGAGTTAAAGAAGGATTACATACTTCCAGGCAAAGTCCAGACTGATGAATTGGAACATAGGTTTGGTCAGTATCGCCAATTGGCTGGTTCTCAGTATTCTATTTCTCTTCGACAGGTGTATGAGACTGAAAATAGGTTAAGAATTTCTTCTACAATGGCGTTATCTTTAAAGTCTGTGCATTTCGGATCTTGTTCAATTGAGCCTTTTGTAGATTCTGATCATGATGATGATATTGAAACTCTTTATACCCAAGTAAGCAATATTAGTGTTTCCTCTAATGATGTTGAGAATGTTAATTGCAGGTTGCCTATTCTGACATACATTGCTGGATACTGTGCGCATTCTGTTACGAAAAAGGTAAGTTGCTTTTCTTGTAAAAAAGTGCTTGTTTTAAATAAGAATTTGGATATATCTATGCTATCGGACAGCTTGATCACAAGACTTGATAGAGGAGGTTTAAGCTATCCCCGACCGGAGGTACTAAATGCTGTGTTATATAATTATGTTGTTATTAATAAATTAATTTCAGAAGAATATGAAAAAGAATTTTTACAATTAACAAGTCAGAGGAAAGCTGCTCTATTTACTACGTATGAGATATTGGAAGATCAAGACTTTGATTTGGATTTTGATAAGTGCTCGGAGGGTCATTCTTCACGTGAAATGATGAAGCAGGTACTTAAAGCATCTACGAATACATTTCTGAACAACTACTGCAAAAAAAGAAATGATGTTCTATCTACCAGTAAAAATAAGAGAAAATTAGAAACATTAGGTAAGTAGCCCAATTTGCATGTGACTGATGTGCATGGAATTGCTCAAACTTTTATACATTTGTAAAGGAGTGCATGAAATTAACAATTTTGCATGTTTTAACAATACTGCATCTAGTTAACACAGTGCAGGAAATAATTAATAGAACTAAATGTTTTTAACAGAAAGCATGAAATCTAACAGTATTGAATGTTGGTAGCAGAGTGCAGGAAATCTAAATATTTTGCATGTTTTTAATAGAATGCATGAAATTAAATAATTTTCCATGTTTATAACAGAGTGTATGAACCGTAACAGTTTGGCTAGTTTCTAACAGATTGCATGTAAACAGAGTGTATGGAATCAAACGCCTTTTAAGTACTTTCTGGTGCATAAAAATAAAAGGATTTCTAAAATTTCAGCAAACTTTCTAGTTCTTTTGCAGAAAACCCTCAAAGGTATAGTTATCCACACAGCATATGAAGAATGTGTTTTTTATGTACAGTGTAACATGTAAATATAAAGTTGTATGTAATAAGTTGAGCATCTTGATGTTTTGCATGTGTATAATTTAGATTAAGGTGGAGCTTGTTTTTAATAGATTGCATGAATTCTAACTATTTTGCATGTTTCGGGGAAATAATTAACAGAACCGCATGTTTTCTAACAAGAGTGTATATTGTTTGTTGATAACAATGTGCAATCCTGCATTTATTTCATAAATTCAGTATTATTCTATATATCTTTTAATTTCAGTTTAATGTTTAGATCGTACAGTGGAATTTATAAAGTACATTTAAGTTGTCTTCCACTAGTCATATAAAGCTAAATAATCACTCGAGTTATGCTGCTTATAAAATGTCAGCAATCTTCCTAGTGTTTTTTTGCTGAAAATATTCAAGGATATTTTTTTCATTTGACAGAATTGAAAATGCTTTCTTTCACGTAAGTAGTTGCATGTAATAATTTCAGCATTTTGATATTTTGCATGTGTATAATTCCGTCTAAGTAAGAGCTCAACTGAAATAGCATGTTTTTAATAGATTGCATGAATTCTAATAATTTTGCATGTTTCGGGGAAATAATTAACAGAACTGCATGTTTTCTAACAAGAGTGTATATTGTTTGTTGATAACAATGTGCAATCCTGCATTTATTTCATAAATTCAGTATTATTCTATGTACCTTTTCTGTATATCTTTTAATTTCAGTTTAATGTTTAGATTGTACAGAGGGATTTATAAAGTACATTTACGGTGTTTTCCACTACAGTCATATAAAGCTAAATAATCACTAGAGAGTTATGCTGCTTATAAAATGTCAGCAATCTTCCTAGTGCTTTTTTGGCTGAAAATCTTCAAGGATATTTTTTTCATTTGACAGAATTGAAAATGCTTCCTTTTACGTAAGTAGTTGCATGTAATAATTTCAGCATTTTGATATTTTGCATGTGTATAACTCCGTCTAAGTAAGAGCTCAACTGAAATAGCATGTTTTTAATAGATTGCATGAATTCTAATAATTTTGCATGTTTCGGGGAAATAATTAACAGAACTGCATGTTTTCTAACAAGAGTGTATATTGTTTGTTGATAACAATGTGCAATCCTGCATTTATTTCATAAATTCAGTATTATTCTATGTACCTTTTCTGTATATCTTTTAATTTCAGTTTAATGTTTAGATTGTACGGTGGGATTTATAAAGTACATTTACGTTGTCTTCCACTACAGTCATATAAAGCTAAATAATCACTAGAGAGTTATGCTGCTTATAAAATGTCAGCAATCTTCCTAGTGCTTTTTTGGCTGAAAATCTTCAAGGATATTTTTCTCATCTCACAGAATTGAAGAATGTTTGATTTTGCGTAAGTAGTTGCTTGTAATAATTTTAGCATCTTGATATTTTGCATGTGTATAACTTAGACTAAGTTGGGGGTTTAGAATTGAAATAGTATGTTTTTAATAGATTGCATGAATGTTAACAATTTTGCATGGTTCTAGAGAATCATTAACAGAACTGTATGTTTTATAACGAGTGTATATTGTTTGTTCATTGGAATATGCAGCCCTGCATTTATTTCATGGATTGAATATTGTTCTATGTACCCTTTCTGTGTGTCTTTTAATTTCAGTTTAATGCTTGGATTGTACAATGAGATTTCTAAATTATGGTTCGGTTTCTTCCACTACAGTCATGCAAAGCTAAGTAATCACTAGAGAATTATGCTGCATATATAAAATGTCAGCAATCTTCGAATTTTTTCTTTTTCCTGAAAACTTTCAAGGATATTTGTCTTGTCTCGCAGATTTGAAAAATGTGTGATTTTTTTGTGTACCATGTGGCATGTAAGTAGTTTCATGTAATAATTTTTGTAATTTTAGTATCTTGATGTTTTGTATGTGCATGAAATAGCGTATTTTCAAGTGTTTGTCAAGTAAGTAATTGTATGTTAAAAATTTAGTATCTTGATATATTACATGTATATTTTGATTATTTGTCATAGCATGATAAAACTGAAAAGAATGGGTTATTTTTAGGTTGTGTAAATTTGTTTTTATAATATAGTGAATGAACTGTTATGTTATTAAGAATAGTTAAAATTACTTGGGAAAAAGTAAAGTAATTAATTTATAGTTTCAAATTGTCATTGCATGTATTAATATTTTAGTTGCTATTTTTATAATACAATATATATATATACTAATTTTATCTTTCTTATATTTTCAATCCAATGGAAGTATATATGGGACATTAATGTCATAAAGTTGTATTATACAGCTTTATTAAGCTTTTTATAAAGCACCTGTATTTCAAAATTTAGAATTGAGCAAAATATTTTACTATTTGTTAATGTGTGGAAGTGAAAGTAGGAGTTTATGATGTGCTATATTATAAAACCTGAACTTCTATAGATTAATAGATTATAGTCATAGGTTAATGAATGGCATTCAACTAGTATTTTATCTTAATTCTAAACTAAAATAAATTTACAATTTAAAACGAGGAATTCGGGGGAAAGAGCATAGAAAAGCATATTGGAAGTTAAATTCTGAGTTTATTTTTTATAATTATTTTATGATATTTAAAAAAAAAAGACAAAGAAAAAACAATATTAATTTTTAAAATAACCCAATTTTATCTAACTTATCGGCATTTTCTTGCGTTTAAATTAATTTGTTTCACGATCTATAAGTACTGAAAGTTTTAAACTTATAAATTTAATTAATACTATTACTTTACTAAAAAATATGTAATTATTCCTTTACATAGAACGGAGAAACGAAAGGGAAGCAAATAGAACCACCTATCGAGATCTGGGAGGGAGAAAAACTCGCAGTGGGCCTACAGCCGATACGTCACAAGTTAATGAGTCGGCTTCTACTTTCGGAGGTGACGCCCCTATGCGGTATACTCAGATTCCCTGATAAAAATATTAAATATTTAGTAATGATATGAAATTTCATTCAACATGTCACCCAAATTTTGCATAAAAATTTCTTTATGATATTTTTTATTTTTATAAATTATTTTGTTTTAAAGATTATTTAATTTAGCTGAATTTGTGGTTATGCTGATGAATAATTTATTTACATATTTTATATAAAAATATTTAAAAATTAAGACAAAAGTATTTGGACACTTTTGCATTACTGCGGTGTTCACTGTTATACATTTTAGAGTCAAAATCAACTGATAAGTGGTGAGAGTTAATATGAAGTGTTAACTTGTATAAACTTTCAGAAATTTTCTTCGAATCATTGACAGCTTTGCTACTAGTTAATGCGTATATTAAAATAATTGTAATTATTATACATTAATATTGATGTATAGTAGCTATATGAATTTTTCTAATCAACTTTTAGTTTACAAATATAAATATACAATTATTTGTTAATAATTTATATGGATTGAAATATATAATAGTAACTATTATGGTTAATAAATGCTAATGATTAACTGTCCTTCAAGATTGTTGAGCCCTCCTTGAATTTCACTCCAGCCCCTCTTGAATTTCGTCTTGAATTTCGTTTTTTCTTTTACGGCCCTGCTTTCTGTACATGCATTATAATATACAGTGTGTTAAGAAAAGTCATGGACCCGGTCAATAACTCCAGAGGTATTAAAAGTTATCGTACATTTTTTATGTGGGTGTATATAAAATCCCAATGTCGCTATACGATGAGATAGCTTTAAGGGGGGCTGACCCCATTTTTAAGAGGATAAGGGGGCTATCTCACGTTTTGCTAGATATATAAGAAAAGGCAACTACAAAGTTATATATCGTTGAGAAATTAGTACTAAATACGTTTCTTCCAAAACAGAAGATGCAAAATACGAGCTCTCTGAACTCTCTAAATAACAGTTTTAAAAGAGGCGATTTTATTAATTTGCATGTAACAGTGTAAACGTAGAGATATTGGAAAACTACCATCCTAAAATTCTTCTCCAGTCTTTATCTATTGATTTCAATAAATTTATATACTATCAACTGGCCTGTTCATATTCCATATCAATTAAAGCATTTTTCTAGAAATAAACTATCTTAAATCTTATTAAAAATGTAATTATCAACCTTAAGTTTACGAAGTCTAATTATCCTTTTATTAAACTTCTTTTTGCCATTGAAAATCTACAAAAACATTTTGTCATGACTTATGTTAATAAAGCATCTCATAATTATGCCATTATATGTATAAAAATAATGTTTCCCAATTATAAAAAATTATTTTAAAAATAATCATAGTTTTAAACCCATTAATAATCAATCTATAAAAATTGAAACAAAATTCTGAAATTATATGCACAATTAAATATTAATTGTAAATACAATCAATTTCTGTATGTGATTTTGGTTCCAAAATTTCATAAAACCACTATCACTTTTAGAATTGTGAATTGTGATCATAACACCTTTACCACTACTGCTAGTAAATATATGTTAAATTGTTTAAATAGAATTAATAATACTTAAATATAATGTTTTTCGATATTATGTATTGAACAATACTTTTGACTTAGTTAATCATATTAACAAGCTACCTCATGTTCTTGGTTTCCATACCTTTGATTATCTTTTTACTTTCCTTATATACATAATGTATAAGGAAAGTATTGTGACGGGATCGAAAATTCGAATTCGAGTTTTCGACGGGAGAGCACGTTTCAAGCATCCCTGATCACGAATCAAGCATTTTTGAAGTGATGTCTGTGTGTGTGTCTGTGTAGAAGTATGTGTGTGTGTGTGAAAGTATGTGTGTGCGTGCGTGCGTACATGCGTGTGTGTGTGTGTGTGTGCGTGTGTGTGTGTGTGTGTGTGTGTGTGTCAGTGAAACTGTGGAGACGATAACTGACGAACGAATGGACTGATTCGAATGAAATTTAGTACAAAAATCACAATCCGTAAACACTGGAAGTCTATTGTTTTTAAACGTAATCGAATGTTCAGAACCTCAATAAATTTTCGAGTGAATTTTTGAAAAAATCGTCGAAAAATCAAAACCGTTAATAAAGTTACGCAAATAGACATTTCTTATGTAATTACTTTCCCTGCAATACATGGTAATGTATAGGGAAAGTATTGGAATCATGCCGAAAATCACAACTCGAGTTTTCGACGGATCTACACGTTTCGAGACCTGTAGAATACGAAAAAACCATTTTTAGCGTGACGTCTGTGCGTGTGTCTGTGTGTCTGTCTGTCTGTCTGTCTGTCTGTGTGTCTGTCTGTCTGTGTGTCTGTCTGTCTGTCTGTGCAGATTTTGTATCCACTGTAACTAAAAAACTAATCGACCGAATTTCACAAAATTTGGTAGGTAAGTCACTTGTGGCCGGGGCTAGTGCTGATTACTTTTGGGTACGATTCGGAATAAAACAACCCGCCTTTTTTTGCGAAATGGCCCGCAAAAGCTTGTATCCACTCTAGCTGAAAAACTAATGAACCGAATTTCACAAAATTCGGTAGATGAGTCACGTATAGGTCACTCTGGTGCTGATTAGATTTTGGTACGATTCGGAAAAAAATAACCTGCCTTTTTTTGCAAAACGGCCCGCAAAAATCTTCAAAATCTAAACTAAAGAACTTGGTATACTTAGATATATCCATTAAATGCCCGTTTAATACGTAATGTTTAACGACGAAAAGAATAAGACCAACCCCATTACACTAGGACTAGCCGTTCTCGAGATATTTTAGTTTTTCGTACTTTCCCTACGCCACCTTTGAAAATAAACCCGGTTACCGAATGAGAACGAAATTTGAATTAAAAGTGAATTACATTTAATTGAAATAAATAGAACGTGGATATAAGTTTGCAGGGAAAGTCATGTGCTGCCCACATCAGATTTTTTTTTATTAGAAAACGATTGACATAAATTTTAGAACGCTAACATGAACCGTTCTCGAAATATTGCACATTTTTCAAAAAAATTATCAAAAACTCATATAAAATAAAAAATATATATATTTCCTATAGAGAAACATGTTCACTTTTCATATGTAATACCATGCGATAAATTGGGTGACATCATTCTCGTGGATCTAGCTCCTTCCATTCATGAGAAAAGATACTTCGAGTAATATATTTGTATTTGAACGTCAATAGTCATTTATCTGTTATAAGAATAACTTATTTCTCCGTCAGTAAAGCTTGGCGAGATTTTGGCGACGAATTTGGCGGAATGTCGCCAACTTGGCGACTTTTTGAAATGTCAAATTAACGAAAATCTCATCAAATGGATTAAAATGACGCTAAATCAATGAAAATGACGACTAATTGTCGAATATTCAATATATTGGAAAGAATATAAATATCTACTATAAGAAAAACCTATTACTTTCCTTATATACATAATGTATAACGAAAGTATTGTGACGGGGTCGAAAATTCGAATTCGAGTTTTCGACGGGAGAGCACGTTTCAAGCATACCTGATCACGAATCAAACATTTTTGAAGTGATGTCTGTGTGTGTGTGTGTGTGAAAGTATGTGTGTGTGTGTGTGTGAAAGTATGTGTGTGTGTGTGTGTGTGTGTGTGTGTGTCAGTGGGTCTGTGGAGACGATAACTGACGAACGAATGGACCGATTTGAACCAAATTTTGTACAAAAATCACAATCCGTAAACACTGGAAGCCTATTGTTTTTATACGCAATCGAATGTTCAGAACCCCCCTAAATTTTCGAATGAAATTTTGAAAAAATCGTCAAAAAATCAAAACCACTAATAAAGTTACGCAAATAGACATTTCTTATGTAATTTTTCATTAGAAAACGATTGACATAAATTTTAGAACGCTAACACGAGCCGTTTTTGAGATATTGTACATTTTTCAAAAAAAATATCAAAAAGTCATATAAAATAAAAAATTAAAAATTCCTATTGATAGACATGTTCACTTTTCATGTGTAATACCATGCGATAAATTGGGTGACATCATTCTCGTGGATCTAGCTCGTTCCATTCATGAAAAAAGATACTCTGAGTAACACTTTTGTATTTGGGCGCCAATAGTCATTTATCGGCTGTAAGAATAACTTATTTCTTAGTGCATAACGCTTGGCGAGATTTTGGCGACGAATTTGGCGGAATGTCGCCAACTTGGCGACTTTTTGAAATGTTTTCAAATTAACGAAAATCTCGCCAAATGGATAAAAATGACGCTAAATCAATGAAAATGACGACTAATTGTCGAATATTCAATGTCTTGGAAAGAATATTCGTATCTACTATAAGAAAAACCTATTTTTTTACTGTAAAAGTAGTAAATTCATTACATTATATAAGGAAAGTCATGTGTTGCCCACATCAGATTTTTTTTTTTACTGTAAAAGTAGTAAATTTATTGCATTATATAAGGAAAGTCATGTGTTGCCCACATCAGATTTTTAATAATATAAATATTAAAGATCTTTGTAATGATTATCTTAATTCTAATCATATTCTTTTTAAATTTAATAACTTTTCTACGATAGTGCATTTTGTATTATACAAAAATTATATAATTCAAGGTAATAACACCTATTTACAAATATCAGGGGGATACAGTAGCAGTATTCTAGCAAACTTCAATCTTTATTATTATGAACGTGACTTTATCTTTAGTACATATTACTTTCCTTATATACATAATGTATAAGGAAAGTATTGTGACGGGGTCGAAAATTCGAATTCGAGTTTTCGACGGGAGATCACGTTTCAATCATCCCTAATCACGAATCGAACATTTTTAAAGTGATGTCTGTGTGTGTGAAAGTATGTGTGTGTGTGTGTGTGTGTGTGTGCGTGTCTCAGTAAGTTTGTGGAGACGATATCTTACTAACGAATGGAGCAATTCGAATGAAATTTGGCACAAGAATCCCAATCCGTGAATACTGGAAACCTATAGTTTTAAAACACAATCAAATGTTCAGAACCCCCACCCCCCTTAATTTTCGAGTGAAATTTTGAAAAAATCATCAAAAAATCAAAACCTTTAATAAAGTTACGCAAATAGACATTTCTTATGTAATTTTTCATTAGAAAACAATTGACGTAAACTTTAGAACGCTAGCACGAACAGTTCTCGAAATATTGCACATTTTTCAAATAAATTTATCAAAAAATCTCATACATTAAAAAAAATATTAACTGTTAAGAAACATGTTCACTTTTCATATGTAATATCATACGATAAATTGGGTGACATCATTCTCGTGGATCTAGCTCCTTCCATTCATGAGAAAAGATACTTCGAGTAATATATTTGTATTTGAACGTCAATAGTCATTTATCTGTTATAAGAATAACTTATTTCTCCGTCAGTAAAGCTTGGCGAGATTTTGGCGACGAATTTGGCGGAATGTCGCCAACTTGGCGACTTTTTGAAATGTCAAATTAACGAAAATCTCATCAAATGGATTAAAATGACGCTAAATCAATGAAAATGACGACTAATTGTCGAATATTCAATATATTGGAAAGAATATAAATATCTACTATAAGAAAAACCTATTACTTTCCTTATATACATAATGTATAACGAAAGTATTGTGACGGGGTCGAAAATTCGAATTCGAGTTTTCGACGGGAGAGCACGTTTCAAGCATACCTGATCACGAATCAAACATTTTTGAAGTGATGTCTGTGTGTGTGTGTGTGAAAGTATGTGTGTGTGTGTGTGTGTGTGTGTGTGAAAGTATGTGTGTGTGTGTGTGTGTGTGTGTGTCAGTGGGTCTGTGGAGATGATAACTGACGAACGAATGGACCGATTTGAACCAAATTTTGTACAAAAATCACAATCCGTAAACACTGGAAGCCTATTGTTTTTATACGCAATCGAATGTTCAGAACCCCCCTAAATTTTCGAATGAAATTTTGAAAAAATCGTCAAAAAATCAAAACCACTAATAAAGTTACGCAAATAGACATTTCTTATGTAATTTTTCATTAGAAAACGATTGACATAAATTTTAGAACGCTAACACGAGCCGTTTTTGAGATATTGTACATTTTTCAAAAAAAATATCAAAAAGTCATATAAAATAAAAAATAAAAAATTCCTATTGATAGACATGTTCACTTTTCATGTGTAATACCATGCGATAAATTGGGTGACATCATTCTCGTGGATCTAGCTCGTTCCATTCATGAAAAAAGATACTCTGAGTAACACTTTTGTATTTGGGCGCCAATAGTCATTTATCGGCTGTAAGAATAACTTATTTCTTAGTGCATAACGCTTGGCGAGATTTTGGCGACGAATTTGGCGGAATGTCGCCAACTTGGCGACTTTTTGAAATGTTTTCAAATTAACGAAAATCTCGCCAAATGGATAAAAATGAAGCTAAATCAATGAAAATGACGACTAATTGTCGAATATTCAATGTCTTGGAAAGAATATTCGTATCTACTATAAGAAAAACCTATTTTTTTACTGTAAAAGTAGTAAATTCATTACATTATATAAGGAAAGTCATGTGTTGCCCACATCAGATTTTTTTTTTACTGTAAAAGTAGTAAATTTATTGCATTATATAAGGAAAGTCATGTGTTGCCCACATCAGATTTTTAATAATATAAATATTAAAGATCTTTGTAATGATTATCTTAATTCTAATCATATTCTTTTTAAATTTAATAACTTTTCTACGATAGTGCATTTTGTATTATACAAAAATTATATAATTCAAGGTAATAACACCTATTTACAAATATCAGGGGGATACAGTAGCAGTATTCTAGCAAACTTCAATCTTTATTATTATGAACGTGACTTTATCTTTAGTACATATTACTTTCCTTATATACATAATGTATAAGGAAAGTATTGTGACGGGGTCGAAAATTCGAATTCGAGTTTTCGACGGGAGATCACGTTTCAATCATCCCTGATCACGAATCGAACATTTTTAAAGTGATGTCTGTGTGTGTGAAAGTATGTGTGTGTGTGTGTGTGTGTGTGTGCGTGTCTCAGTAAGCTTGTGGAGACGATATCTTACTAACGAATGGAGCAATTCGAATGAAATTTGGCACAAGAATCCCAATCCGTGAATACTGGAAACCTATAGTTTTAAAACACAATCAAATGTTCAGAACCCCCACCCCCCTTAATTTTCGAGTGAAATTTTGAAAAAATCATCAAAAAATCAAAACCTTTAATAAAGTTACGCAAATAGACATTTCTTATGTAATTTTTCCTTAGTCAACGATTGACGTAAACTTTAGAACGCTAGCACGAACAGTTCTCGAAATATTGCACATTTTTCAAATAAATTTATCAAAAAATCTCATACATTAAAAAAAATATTAACTGTTAAGAAACATGTTCACTTTTCATATGTAATATCATACGATAAATTGGGTGACATCATTCTCGTGGATCTAACTCCTTCCATTCACGAGAAAAGATACTTTGAGTAATACTTTTATATTTGAACGCCAATAGTCATTTATCAGCTGTAATAATAACTTATTTCTCCGCCCATAACGCTTGGCGAGATTTTGGCGACGAATTTAGCGGAATGTCGCCAACTTGGCGATATTTGTAAATGTTGCCAATTTAACGAAAATTTTGCCAAATGGCTAAAAATGACGCTAAATCAATAAAAATGACGACTAATTGAAGAAAATTCAATATCTTGGAAAGAATATAAGTATCTACTATAAGAATAGCATTTTTTTAACTGTAAATGTAGTAAATTCATTACATTATATAAGGAAAGTCATGTGCTGCCTACATTAGATTTTTTTATATATTGATATGTTGACTAATGAGTATTATAGGTAATGATACTAATCATATTAATATTAATTTTCGCCCCTCTAACTTAGAATTAACCTCTAATGAGCCTAGTGTAAGTCAAAATATTAATTATTTCGATTTGAATTTAAGATTGGATACCCACCATAAAAATAATATTACCAATTTATTTGATAAAAAAAAAATCTTATAACTTCATATCATTAAGCTGTTTTCCTGTCGTTCTTGTAATTCTATTCAATTGTTCAGAAACAACATTTTAAACCAGCTTTCTCAAATACATAACTCCTAAATATACTATAGGGTGTATCATATTGAATGGGACAAAAAGAAAAGCCTAGTACAAATTCTGTAATTGATATAATTATATTGATATAATATTCTGTAATACCGCATAGATATTTGCCGTGTCACCGGAGGGGGGCACACATAGAACATATATAGAAACTTGGATAACTATAGTTGCACTGTAAATTTGATTTATCAAAATAAAGTAATTACAGCGTCCACAGGTATTCTTTATTTTTGTCCCATTCAATATGATACACCCTGTACTACATAGATATCATAAGTACCACTCTCTCCACATTAATTTAAGCGCATTTGTAAAATTTGCCACTATCCTGAATATTTTGTAAATAATATTATTAACAATTTCAAGTATATTAATCATAGTATTATTGCAATTGAATACTTTATCTTTAGTTGGCGATACCCTTTTTACGGATATCACCCTTTCTTTTCTCCACGTCTCTCTCAATATCCTGAATCCTATCCTGAATTTTATATTTAAAAAGTTAATAGTCAAATCTTTTCCTTTCACTCTCTCGTTCATTCCGGTTCATACGCATTCCAGTGAGCGTGCGCATTGCCGGTCGGAATAAAACTCGTTTCTTCTGCTTTTCTCACAGATTTCTAGTCATCTCATGTAATGCATCTACTTTTTATTTTTATTTTTATTTCATTTTTTTTTCATTCATATTCTATCAGCCAATTGACAGTGTCAATGAGATTTATAGTAACATAGTATTGCCATTGTTAGAAACTGGCTTCTATTTCGACTTTAATTTAGAATGTAAGCACTGTCATGATGACGAGTGCATTTCTAAATTGACCTCCATTTTTAAACTATGTGCTTTCCTCATCTTTTGGCTTAGTTGTTTGTCACCTTCAGTTGGTTCAACTGTGTGTTACTCTGCGTTTTGATATTTTATCAAGTGCTTATTGATATTGCTTTTAATTTTTACTTTCCTTATATACATAATGTATAAGGAAAGTATTATGACGGGGTTGAAAATTCGAACTCGAGTTTTCGACGGGAGAGCACGTTTCAAGCATCCCTGATCACGAATCAAACATTTTGGAAGTGATGTCTGTGTGTGTGTGTGTGTGTGTGTGTGAAAGTATGTGTGTGTGTGTGTGTGTGTCAGTGGGTCTGTGGAGACGATAACTGACGAACGAATGAACCGATTTCAACCGAATTTGGTACAAAAATCACAATCCATAAACACTGGAAGCCTATTGTTTTTATACGCAATTGAATGTTCAGAACCCCCCTAAATTTTCGAATGAAATTTTGAAAAAATCGTCAAAAAATCAAAACCACTAATAAAGTTACGCAAATAGACATTTCTTATGTAATTTTTCATTAGAAAACGATTGACATAACTTTTAGAACGCTAACACGAACCGTTCTCCATATATTGCACATTTAAAAAAAAATATATCAAAAAGTCATATAAAAAATAAATATTTCCTATTGATAAACATGTTCACTTTTCATATGTAATACCATGCGATAAATTGGGTGACATCATTCTCGTGGATCTAGCTCCTTCCATTCATGAAAAAAGATACTTTGAGTAATACGTTTGTATTTGAACGCCAATAGTCATTTATCTGCTGTAAGAATAACTTATTTCTTAGTGCATAACGCTTGGCGAGATTTTGGCGACGAATTTGGCGGAATGTCGCCAACTTGGCGACTTTTTGAAATGTTGCAAAATTAACGAAAATCTCGCCAAATGAATAAAAATGACGCTAAATCAATGAAAATGACGACTAATTGTCGAAAATTCAATGTCTTGGAAAGAATATTAGTATCTACTGTAAGAAAAACCTATTTTTTTACTGTAAAAGTAGTAAATTCATTACATTATATAAGGAAAGTCATGTGTTGCCCACATCAGATTTTTATTATTACTTACATATCTGATCAGCTTACGTAATTTTAGGTCTGGTTCGTTTCGCATTGCACGTATTTTTACATGTATTTAAAACTTTTGTGCACCTCTTTATTGGTCGGTATTCTTGCTTGCAAGTTTTGCCACGTTTGTTCCTTTATATATTTTTAGAATATGTTTTTGACCTGTATTTTTAATGCTTTATAACATAGTTGAAAAGTGTTTATGACTTTGTTCACATTCATTCTGTCTATCTGTCTGTCTGTCCGTTCGTACGATAACTGCCGTAAAAATGACTTTATCAAAATGAAATTTTAGTATGTTGTTGAGAGAGTCTGTGGGATATATGGGAATATAAATGTATAATATCACTCATTTAGTTTTGAAGCCGAGTCAAAAAAATGAAATACATTGAACCCTGTAGGACCTAATTTTTCAAACATTTTTTAAGAAAATTTAAAATTCACAAATTCTTTCGAAAGTTTTAAGAAATATTCAACTTATCCTATAAAATATATAAAAAAAAAATCTGATGTGGGCAACACATGACTTTCCTTATATAAGGTAATGAATTTACTACTTTTACAGTAAAAAAAAAGGGTTTTCTTATAGTTGATACTTATATTCTTTCCAAGATATTGAATTTTTGACAATTAGTCGTCATTTTCATTGATTTAGTGTCATTTTCATCCATTTGGCGAGATTTTTGTTAATTTGGCAAAATTTCAAAAAGTCGCCAAGTTGGCGACATTCCGCCAAATTCGGAGCCAAAATATCGCCAAGCGTTATGCACTAAGAAATAAGTTATTCTTACAGCAGATAAATGACTATTGGCGTTCAAATACAAACGTATTACTCAAAGTATCTTTTTTCATGAATGGAAGGAGCTAGATCCACGAGAATGATGTCACCCAATTTATCGCATGGTATTACATATGAAAAGTGAACATGTGTCTCAACAGGAAATATTTTTATTTTATTTTATATGACTTTTTGATAATTTTTTTTAAAAATGTGCAATATCTCAAGAACGGTTCATGTTTGCGTTCTAAAATTTATGCCAATTGTTTTCTAATGAAAAATTACATAAGAAATGTCTATTTGCGTAACTTTATTTGTGGTTTTGATTTTTTGACGATTTTTTCAAAATTTCATTCGAAAATTTAGGGGGGTTCTGAACATTCGATTGCGTATAAAAACAATAGGCTTCCAGTGTTTACGAATTGTGATTTTTGTACCGAATTTCGTTCGAATCAGTCCATTCGTTAGTCAGTTATCGTCTCCACAGACTCACTGACACACACACACACACACACACAGACATCACATCAAAAATGTTTGATTCGTGATCAGGGATGCTTGAAACGTGCTCTCCCGTCGAAAACTCGAATTCGAATTTTCGACCCCGTCACAATACTTTGCTTATACATTATGTATATAAGGAAAGTAAAAATTTCAGCAAAATATGTACGGTAGTTTTTTTAAATAAAAATTAAAATAATAATTGCACCCATATTATATGAAGAGATCAGGTGACTCATTTCAAAATAAAATATGGCATCCATCTTGTGTCAAAATCGTGATTTTTAAGGTTCTTTTTAATTTACATTTAGTGTTGCATCCGTCCTAAAACCGCTTTATTTTTATTTTTTCTGTGCATCTATATACTGCGCCAACGCAATTAAAATGTTTTTGTGCTTAAATGATCATCAAACTTTGAGTATTTTTACAACGAAGCCTAATTTTCACGAATGGAGAATGTAAACACATCCAGCTGTAAGATGAGTTGTTTAAGATTTGCTGAATTTCTTTAACGCAAAATTATTTAGATTCTGGAATCTGCCATATATCTGATATGAATGAAATATTAATTGATTTTACATAGAGAAGCAGAAGATTTTGTAGTATTGTTTTTTTTTATGAAGTTTTAAGCATGGAGTTAGAAAATAATTTTTCCTCCACGGTTTTAAGTTTTCAAGTAAAATAAATTATTGTAGTATTGTGATAATTTTAGAAATATCGCCGCTGAATGAAAGGAATGGAAAAAAGTTTATGAATGAAATATTCTCTGCTTCTATATATAGAGCCACGCGATTTTTATTTCGATGACGTTATTTGACGTTATTTGAAGTTTATTTGTTTCCGATGAAGTTTTTAAATATAATAAATTATTGCAGTATTTTGATATTTTTAAAAATATCACCGTTGAATGCATCGCATTTTAGAGATGTGTAAATAAAATTGTATTGCAGTTGGAAAGTGTTTCATAATCAATGCTTTATGAATGATTGATCTTTCTTGTTAAAATATGTTTTTCACCTGCATATTTTAATATTAATGCCTTTATTTCCAGTGTATCCTTATTCTCTAGTTAACTAATCGACTACACACTTTTTCGCTTTATTGTATAGATAAGTTACCTGTAAATATTTTCATTGTTTATATATTGTATATATCTATAGTTATCTAGGTTAAAACTTTAACTTTACATCTGTGCTAGAGTTGGGTTATTAGTCACTTCGCTCGTTAATACATTAATACATAGTTATATATATATATATATAATAAAAAAAGTTTGAAAGTCCGCTTCCATAAAAGAAGTTCGCGTCCATAGACTCATGTACACACACACACACACACCCATATATATATAATGAAAAAGTTTGACGGTCCAATGAAAGAAAAGTGAGAAGTTGTAACTCGAAAAACCTAACTTTCTAACAAGATTACAAAATAAAAGTATAAATCAGCAAATTTTCAAGCAGATGGAAAAAAAATACAAATTTCGAATCATCAAGTCAAAGAAAACTATCAAAAATCAATGGTATGGAATCGATAAAAGAATAACAGACGAAATCCAAGCACAAACGCTTTACACGTGGACAAGGTCTAGGCCTAAATCATGGATTTGTTCAGTTCTTCAAAAGTCTTTCTCAAGTCCAAGTGTTTTGTAAAAGCAAACACAAAAATGTATGTTTCTGAAGAAACAGATAGATTATATCTATAAACTATTTCTACTTGGACAACATACATAAAGAAGAAAAAATAAAAGGAAAAATGGATACCTGGAATCTAACTCAACAAATACACGAACCTGTCGATCTCGGGAACCCAGAAAGAAGAGACCAGTGTTGCCATTCACAAAGGAAAAAGATATGATCTACCGTTGCCATTCGTAAGAAATAAATAACAGTAATGCGTAAAGACAAGTATATAAGAGATAATATACAATCAAGAGGGGCAATAATAGAAAGGCTAATGTATAAGTGAATGTAAAAATAAAATATAATTAAAACATGAGTATGGAGATGTCAGGCTAATATATAAATCACCATGAATAGAATTCATGAAAATCCAGCTAATCAAAATTTTTTAACTATACCATTTACAAAATAAGAGGGATAAATATATAAATTGCTGGTAATTCTTAGATTATCAATATGTATAGCATGAAATTTTTTATCAAATAATCTATAAACTCTAAAAAGCTGATTAAGTATAATATTTCTAAACAATAGAATCGAGTTGCAGGAATTAAATGGTAAGATTTTATTAATGTTAAAATTAAAAAAGTCTCTTTTATCATATAAATTAGTAACAATCCTATTAGAAGGTTCAATAATAAGATTTAAATCCAAAAAATTAATATTTTTACTAATAGTAGCTTCATTAGGAATTAATTCCAAATTGTCAGGATAGAAATCTATATCTATGACACAATTTTCAGTATATACTAAGCAAATCAGATCATCAACCTATCTGTATAATGTATAATCTATTGATGTAAAAGACTGTTCATAATGATAAAGATATAAATTAGACTCCTGAGACTTGTAAGTATAATTTATTTCCTTAAAAAATATAATTATTGAAAATAACAAAGTGGAGAAGTTTAGGAAAATTTATAAAACTGAGTTGAGTTGAAATATTAGTAATATAAGCATTGTATAGAGCTAAAATTACATCATAGAGGTCTGAGATCTTGATATTATTAAAAAGATCTTTAAAATCAAAAGTTTGAAATCCTATGAGCTTTTTAAGTGATGTTAATCTATTCTTTAATGCTTTACTATTATTTAGAATAAGGTAATTATTGCTAGACTGACGTAAACAATCATTTATTTGATTTAAAGAATTTAGTAGTAATTTACTCGCAGTAGTTGAGTAAGTATTATGTCCACTAGTTACTGTTCTAAATTTAATGGGATTTTTGTGAAATTTTGGAATAAGCACAATATATGGAAATTTAAGAAATTTATATTTAACTAGCCGAATACCCGTTGAAAATCAACGGTCTCGCAATAAGCAACCCTTGAATAATGTAAATTTTTTAATAATTCGCGTTTCACATTTATTCGACAAATCGCATATTTTGGTGTGCAGAACCCTCTAAAGAAGAAAATATTGGGAAACTAAATTCGAGCATTTTTTCCTTTCGAATTATCTACCCTTACATTACATTAAAGTCTATCTCATCCCGAGGCACTCCTATATTATTATTTCTCCTTTGGAACTTTTTTCTGTGAAGCACATCCATAAATGAACATTTTTGAAAAACTCTCTTTGTCTTGTGTTTTTTATCAGATGATTGGCCCAACTACCAAATATTAAGCCTCTATCACATTTAAAAGGAAGCGTGCCTCATTTATTAGGAAAATCGAACATGTTAGTGTGCGCACCCCTTAAAGTAGCAAATATTGGAAATCTAAAAATTCACACTCTCTTCCTTTCAAACTATCTACCCGTACATCAAATTTGAAGTCGCTATCCTATCGAGAAGCATGTTTTTCTATCACTTCACCTTTCGAACGTTTTTCTGTGTAGCACCCCGTTAAAGAACATTTTTGTCAAACTGTATTCATTTTTGGTTTTTTTTGTCAAATTGTTAGCCCATATACTAAATTTCAAGTCTCTATCACATTGTAAAGGAGGCGTTTTTCATTTGTTCGGTAAATCGAACATTTTAGTGAGCGGAACTCCCTACAATAACAAATGTTGGAAAACTGAAATTGCACACTTTCTTCCTTTCCAACTTTTTACCCGTACACTAAATTTGAAGTCTCTATCTCATCGCGAAGCATACTTTTCTAGCATTTCATCTTTCGAATGCTTTTGTGTGGAGTACCCACCCCCTTAACTATACATTTTTGAAAAACTCTATGCTTTTTGTGATTTCTGTCAGATTATTTTCCCATATATCAAATATCAAGGCTCTATCACGTTTTAAAAGGGGCGTTTCTCCTTTATCCCGAAAATCGAACATTTTGGCGTGCGGCACCCCCTAAAGTAGAAAATATTGGTAAACTGAAATTTTACACTTTCTTCCTTTCAAACTATCTACCCTTATACCAAATTTGATATATCTATCTCAATCCGAAGCATTGTTTTTTATCAATTCACTTTTCGAATGTTTTACTCTGGAGCATCCCCTTAAACGAACATTTTTGAAAAACTATATTTGTCTTGGGTGTTTCCATCAAAAGATTAGCCCATATACCGAATTTCAAGCCTCTATCAAATTTTAAAGGAGCGTTTTCTCATTTATTCTGCAAATCGAATATTTTGGTGTGCGGCACCCCCTTAAGTAGAAAATATTGGAAATCTGAAATTGCACACTTTCTTCCTTTCGAACGATTTACCCACACACCGAATTTGAAGTCTCTATCTCATCGCAAAGCATGCTTTCCTATCATTTCACTTTTCGAACGTTTTGGTATGCGGCACCCCCTTAAGTAGAAAATATTGGAAATCTGAAATTGCACATTTTCTTCCTTTCAAACGGTTTACCAATACACCGAATTTGAAGTCTCTATCTCATCGCAAAGCATGTTTTCCTATTATTTCACTATTCGAACGTTTTGGTGTGCGACACCCCCTTAAGTAGTAAATATTGGAAATCTGAAATTGCACACTTTCTTCCTTTCAAATGATTTACCTATACACCAAATTTGAAGTCTCTATCTCATCGCAAAGTATGCTTTCCCATCTTTTCACTTTTCGAACGTTTTGGTGTGGGGCACCCCCTCTATAGAACGTTTTCGGAAAATTCGATTTTTCCAGGGGGTTTCATCGAACGACCGAGCCGTGTACCAAATTGCAAGTCTCTATCTATTCGGGAAGTGCCTGAAAAAAGCGTGACAGACAGACAGACAGACAGACAGACAGACAGACGGACAGACGGACAGACGGACACTTGGCAATTAGTATATATAGATATTTAAATCACTATACATATTGATAATTTTCAATTTGATACTATTAAGGGAATGTAAATCAAGTTTAAGAAGACTATATATATATATATATATTAATTATACAAATGTAATTCAATTTAGTATACTACTAGATAAATAATAAGAATATAAATATTCGAAATATTGGCGCAATGTATGGAGTTGAATTAAGAGGTGAAGTCCCCATACACTTAATAAGAGTCCCCATACATTTAGTAAGACAAACAGGATGTTGAAGACCCAGACCGTCCGACTCATCCAGAAAGGACATGAGCAACCAATTGGATGGCCGGGAGACAAACAGGGTGTGGTGATCTTTAATTCATCAATAATTCTTGAATTGGAAAGAAACTTATAAAATAATTAGCTTCGGTTTTTTGAATAAATATTTAAGACACCCTCTTTCTCTCAGCGTAATAATTGAATCAGCAAGGGGTGCATGACCAGCTAACTGGTCAAACGTGAGAAGTAAATCTAATAGTTGTGTCAAAGACAATAATTACCATTTTAAATTGCAATAAAAACATATTTTATTTTAGATAGATTAAATTTCTTGATTAAATAATTATATTATCAATAGTTGCAACTGTTTCATTATAATCAATTTGTATTCTTAATATTATTATATATATATATTGGCCAATACTCAATATCAACATAATCAATTATCATTGTGAAATATTTCCATTTTAAATTCAAGTACTCATTACATACACATTATTAACTCTTCATTTCAAAATTCCGTTAAATCATATATGAATCAAGTAGCACTTCATTATAATAATTATTTTCCATAACCCTTGTGGACATTGCTTAAATAAATTGCAAATGTCGAAGTTGCATTTTGCTGCCTTTCGCGAGCACAATGACCTCCTTAGAAAACGAAGGAGCGGCTGCCCTTGCCTGCAAATGTACGAGCTGCTCCATTTTATGCATAAATTAATATACTCAGCATCCACTTGCGTGCTATTTGCAGCCAAGTTCTATCGAGTTGGTTGATTTGAGTTTGTTGAATGCCTAGTTTATGTAAATTGGATGAAGCGATGGGCTTAGCAGATCAATTGCTGAGCTCTCCATTAGAGCGTCAACTCTGGTTAAAATCTGGATAGCAAGTCGGTGAAGAAACGCAAGCCGTCAAATTCCAGGATGATGTGGATGCAGGGCCACACCCCCTAGTTTGCCGTCGCGTCTGATGAAGTTCCTTAGTGCCTGTACCGTACCATACACTATCTTGCCCACTAATACATGCGTGATAGGATTGCTGTTTTTCTCCTCTGTAACCTTTCGCTGGACATCTGCGTGTCACGTGACCTCTTGCACCACTCTCTGGAATTCTGTATGGTCTAAGCGTTCATCCAAAAAGAAAAAAGGAAAGGCAAAACTGTGCTTAACTTTCGTTGCTCTGTCTTGACCTTGGGAAAGCATAAGAGAGATGTAAGCGTAACTGGCAGCACTAAATATTGTTACTTGACAGTTTTAACTGCACGTAATTGCTCTTTTGCAGTATTCGTATGCATTCCCTATTATGTTCAGGGCAACTGAATTCAACATCTTTTGTGCGAATATTGGCACTGG